>ML685758.1:21611745-21648426 GCA_007922175.1 Pelusios castaneus
TTCCTTTCCTTCCTTTCCTTTTTTTCCCCTCTTCTTTGTCTTCCTCTTCCCTGCCTTCCTTTCTCTTCCTCTTCCTTTCCTTCCTTTCTCTTCTTTCTTCCTTTCCTTTTTTTCTTTTTCTCTTCTTTGTCTTCCTCTTCCCTGCCTTCCTTTCTCTTCTTTCTTCCTTTCCTTTTTTTCTTTCTCTTCTTTGTCTTCCTTCCTTCCTGCTCTTTCTGTCTTTGCTTCCTTCTTTCTTTCTTTTTTTCTTTGTCTCCTCCTTCCTTCTCTTTTTTCTTTCTCTCCCTTCTTTTTTAAAACTTTTTAAAAATTAATTTTAAATAAAAACCTTTCTTAAAATTAGATTTCAATTCCAAATTCATTCCAATTAAATTAATTAAACACAATTAATTAATTAATTCTATTTACAGTCACTTTATCTTCAATTAATGCCTATAATTTCTGTCTTGTGAGTTTTCCCCAAAAATTTATTCTGAAAAAGTTTTTCACACGGCTTGAAAATTTTGCACACAAGCCACCAAACCTAGAGGGAACATTGGCTACTAGTTGCGTACACAACAGCAGGCCAGCAGGCTAACATCGGTCAGTCAGTCCCACACTCTGGGCCTGGCCGGAGCCCACAGCACCAACAAAAAGTGTGTGGATGCATTACTGCCTGCCACCCAGTACCCAGAAACACAGGCCAGCAGCAGACGTGATAGCTACGCATTCACGTTTTTTTCTAATTATAATACGGCCCCCCAACAGTCTGAGGGACCGTGAACTGGCCCCCTATTTAAAAAGTGTGAGGACCCCTGCTGTAAGACCTCACAGGTTGTCTTTCAGTATATTAGCGGCCTGCATAGTTAATAAAACTTAACAGTTTTTACCTTGTATTTTTATTTCTTTGATATATTCAAAAATTTACTGTTTACTGCACTATTTTCAGTGTTATTTCTTTATGACACGACGGACATCAATAGGAGTTCCGGTACCTTTTTTTTTAGAAAAAAAGCACTGAGTAGCATAGGTACATTTCTTCAGAGCTCTTAGACTTGGACCTTGAGAGTTGCTTTCTTTCATTTATCACTTTGTTCCAGTATGTTATCTTTTGACTCCTCCATCTTTGAGAGTTCGTCATAATTGTTAAATGACTTAGAGTATGTTAGCAGAGGAACACCAGAGAGAACGATCCTCCAATTTAATTTCAGACTTTAAGGACAATGGCAGAAAAGGGAGAACTCTGATTTGCGCAACCTGCTTTCTGGAAAAAAAAACAAACAAAAAACCCCACTCCGCACAGACTGAATACATTGAATAGATCTCTTCAGTCAAGCTCCACAGTAGCCTTAACACACCAGAAAATGGTAATATGTAGTTAAGCCTAAATAAAGCTGAAGAACGTCCTTCATATACCCACTTCCACATGTATTATGCCCTATCTGGAGAGGAAATAGTGAAATAGAAGCAATACCGCAGTTGCTTCACCATCCCTATGTTCCTGTCTCTGCTTTCCTTCTCCAGCCTTCCTCTTACTCTTACCTAGTCAGTACCCTGCTACAACTCTCTTCATCCTCTGTCACCTCCCCAGGTCTCACACTTGCTTATAATTGTCTCTCTCTCCCCATAACTCTTCCACAGAGCAAGAATCCATTCTTCCTCTCCATGCCTCCACTGACAGTCCCAGTCTACCTCCCCCACTTTTCAACCACTGGCATCTCCTTCAACTCCTCCAGGTCTCTTTCCCCCTCCTGTCTTGTCATCTGTTGCTTTTATCCCTTTCACAGCAAGAGAGCTTCCTGGTCCCAATCCCTCACTCCCTGACTAAAACTGCTAGCTACCTACATATAAATAATTAGGGCTGCTATTTGGCTCCCCTAGCCTTGGAGAGGAGAACATGAAGATTCCTCACATTGATCTAGACCTTCTCTGCAGCTGTCTTTCAAGGAAGGAAAACTTAAATCCTATTGGTCCATCTCCAGGAATATGATCCCAGTGGCCCCTCTGCCTCCATTCACCCTGAAGGACCCGCTCTAGATGTATAGGGAGGTTGACTAATATGAAACTTCATTTTTCTGTTTTTTAAAGAACTACAAAATAACTGTATGTAACTGTAGAATTGAATAGAATGGTTAGGGGTTGGAGTGGATTGAGAGAGCAAAACTCAGCATATTTCCCATTGCCTTTGATCTACTTATTAGGTATTCAGTTTAGCGGGTGATCTTCAGGCTGGACCTCTGTGTGCTTAGAAGCTAAAATCTAGCAGAGCAACTTGTTCTAATCAATCCCAGTCAACCATGACTAGAGTTTAAAAGGGAGTAGATTTGAGGTTATCAATTTAACAGTGGCCATAGTGTTCCTATCAACAGGAAGAAATATTTTTACAGAGGACTGTCATACTAGTATTTGCTACTATCAAAACTGGCATTTAAAAACTATTTTAATGTATTCCTCCTGCAAGCAAGCAAGCAGCAATACTCAGCCATAACAGATTCCTTGTCACATAATTCTTATTGCATCTTTTTGGAGCACCACTTGGAGTCAACAATAAAGTCAAAGAAAAATGTTTAAAAGCAACAAATCCACAGTTACAGTTAAATACGCATTTGACAGACAAATACTAGACAGTACAAACCCTTAATATCAAATCATTTGTGCTCAGAAAATCTATAGAAAGATTTAGTTCAGCTCTGAATGGTGAAGATAAATCCTTGTCACCAGGGCCAGATTAAGGCAGGGCCTTTAGGAACTGCAATCACAGGCCCTGGCCTAAAGGGGAGCCCGGCTGCCCTACAAAAATCCAGCCCTAACTGGCCTGAGCAGTGTGCTGTGCCACCCACCATCTGCCTGCCCACCTCACCCCCAGGCTGGCTGGTGTGTTCCAAAAGTGCTGCGAACCATGACCTCTGGCTCGAGGATCCTCCTGGCAGCTGGTTGGGCTGCAGGTCCCAGAACCCCCTCCCACCTGCGCCGGCCAGGCCCTGGGTCCTAAAACCCTCTCAGCCGTGGACACCCCCTTCCCCAGCCCCAGCTGGGCTGCAGGCTCTGGATCCTCCCACAGTGCCCCCCTCAGCCCTGGATCCCCACCCAGCACTGGCCAGGCTGCGGGCCCCAGACCCTGCCCCTCAGACACAGCTGGGTCAGGCCACCCTGCCCAAGGCTGGGCACTACCATGGTGGAGGATGGGACCCACAAGAGTGGGCAGCCCCAGGCCTCCCGGGGTCTTGATCCAGCCCTGCTTGTCACTTTTGGCCACTGTAATATGGCTCTCATCCATGGTCTTTCCTCAATCACCCATGCATTGTAATGTTATTATTATTGCCTAATTCTTAAATATAGTGCTTTCAGTCAGTAGAGCTCAAAGTGCTTTAGAATATCTCCATTTTACAAATTATGCCTCAATTTCCTTTCCTAGACAGATTAAAGTGACTTAACCAAGGTCACCCAGCAGGCTAGCGTCAGAGCCAAAAAGAAAACCCAGTTCTCCTGAGTTGCAGGATAATACTCCATTCACTAAGCAACATTATTTCTTCTCCCCATCCCACCTCCTTTGTACTGATTATAACCCTGAAAATAACTACTCCCTCATGATACAGATTCCTCTGGGCCTTGATTTTCAGCTAAGAATCACGTGCAGGCTTGGTTCCAGACCTTCCCTCTTTTTGTGACCTTTTCTTAATGATTATTTAAGATTATTATCATTTCTCAATGATTTATTTAAGTCTATCAGACATATTACATGAATTTTCACCCCACAGTCTCTGACCAAAAAGATCTCAAATAAAACCAACATTTATAGAAAGAGGAAAATAATGTATCAAAATTAAGTGTATGAAAAGAAATCTACCCCTTAGCTCAGTAAATCTAGACAGATACACACACACAAAAATGTTCATGACAGAGAGAAAGAGAGAGCAGGGGGAAAAATGCTCACACCTTTCATGTGTTTTATCAGCCCCTCACCATGTATTGAAGGCTCATTGTTGCTCCCTCACTGGTAAGCTGTGGTTGAGCCTTTCAGTTTCTCAGATCCCCATGGCACAGTGAGTTCCTGTAACTTCTCCCTATCAGACTCACACCACCTGAATTATCCCAGGGTACCTTTGGCATAAAGGTGTTAAGCTGCATTGCCATATTGATCATATAGTTCTTGGGGAGCCTAACATCTTTGCAGGTCCACTTACTTGTGGAACTACAGTAATCTCTCTTTCCTGGGCAGATTTGGGTTCCAATACCTAACTGTATAAACCATTTCATTCAATATTGTACAGAACTCCAGTTTCATGTATGACACATGGAACTATTTGAATTTACATGATTATGTCTGAAGCCCTAAACCATTAACACTAACAATATAGTTAGCAGTCAGTGTTCAGTATGTCTTCTTTGAACCTACAAGTCTGCTGAAGTTGCTTCAGTTAACACCGTAACTAGTTCTTGCTGCTGGTGTAAGACCTTACTGAATGGGACAGGTATCCTTGTGGTGGATGATGTGGAAAAGGCTGAAGTACTCAATGCTTTTTTTAAGAACATAAGAACATAAGAAAGGCCGTACTGGGTCAGACCAGAGGTCCATCTAGCCCAGTATCTGTCTACCGACAGTGGCCAGTGCCCAGGTGCCCCAGAGGGAGTGAACCTAACAGGCAATGATCAAGTGATCACTCTCCTGCCATCCGTCTCCATCCTCTGATAAACAGAGACTAGGGACACCATTCTTAACCCCTTTCTGGCTAATAGCCATTTATGGACTTAGCCACCATGAACTTATCCAGTTCCCTTTTAAATATTGTTATAGTCCCAGCCTTCACAACCTCCTCAGGTAAGGAGTTCCACAAGTTGACTGTGCGTTGTGTGAAGAAGAACTTCCTTTTATTTGTTTTGAACCTGCTACCTATCAGTTTCATTTGGTGACCCCTGGTTCTTGTATTATGGGAGTATTTAAACAACTTTTCCTTGTCCACTTTTTCCACATCAGTCATAATTTTATATACTTCTATCATGTCCCCCCTCAGTCTCCTCTTTTCCAAGCTGAAGAGGCCCAGCCTTTTCAATCGTTCCTCATACGAGGCACTCTCCAAACCCCTAATCATTTTAGTTGCCCTTTTCTGAACCTTTTCTAGTGCTAGAATATCTTTTTTGAGATGAGGAGACCACATCTGTACACAGTATTCGAGCTGTGGGCGTACCATGGATTTATATAAGGGCAATAATACATTTGCAGTCTTATTTTCTATCCCCTTTTTAATGATCCCTAACATCCTGTTTGCTTTTTTGACCGCCTCCGCACACTGTACGGACATCTTCAGAGAACTATCCACAATGACTCCAAGATCTTTTTCTTGACTCGTTGTAGCCAAATTAGCCCCCATCATATTATAGGTATAGTTGGGGTTATTTTTTCCAATGTGCATTACTTTACACTTATCCACATTTTACTTCATTCTTCACAGGGAGGGCCAGCTCCCAGGCTGCTACACTGGGTAACACAGAATGGAGAGAAGAAGAGCAGCCCTCGGTGATGGAAGGTCAGGTTAGGGACTACTTAAAGAAGTTGGAAGGGCACAAGTCTATGGGGCCGGATGATCTGCATCCAAGGGTGCTGAGGGAGTTGACCAATGTGATTGCAGAGCCGCTGGCCATTATCTTTGAAAACTTGTGGCGAACAGGGGAGGTACAAGATGATTAGAAAAAGGCAAATATAGTACCTATCTTCAGGAAAGGAAAAAAGGAGGATCCGGGGAACTACAGACCAGTCAGCCTCACCTCAATCCCTGGAAAAATCATGGAGCAAGTCCTCAAAGAATCCATCCTTAAACACTTGGAGGAAAATAGAGTGATCAGGAACAGTCAGCATGGATTCACCAAGGGCAAATCGTGCTTGACCAACCTGATTGCCTTCTACGATGAGATGACTGGATTCGTGGGTGCAGGAAGAGCCATTGACGTGATATACCTCAACTTTAGCAAGGCTATTGATACTGTTTCCCACAGCATTCTCATCGGCAAATTAAGGAAGTATGGGTTGGATGAATGGATCATAAGGTGGATAGAAAACTCGCTAGATCAACAGGCTCAGCGGGTAGGAATCAAGGGCTCAATGTCTAGTTGGCAACCAGTAATGAGTGGACTGCCCCAGGGCTGGTTCTGTTCAACATCTTCATTAATGATCTGTATGATGGGATAGATTGCACACTTAGTAAGTTCGCAGATGCCACCAAGCTGGGGGGAATGGTAGGCATGCTGGAGGGCAGAGACAGGATTCAGGGAGACAGACAAATTGGAGCATTGGGACAAAAGAAATCTCATCAGGTTCAACAAGGACAAGTGCAAAGTCCTGCATTTAGGACGAAAAAATCCCATGCACTGCTACAGGCTGGGGACCGATTGGCTAAATAGCAGCACTGTAGAAAAGGACCTGGGGGTTATGGTGAATGGAAAGCTGGATAAGAGTCAACAGTGTCCTCTTATTGCCAAAAAGGCCAATGGCATATTGGGCTGCATCAGTAGGAGTGTTGCCAGCAGATTGAGGGACGTGATTGTTCCCCTCTATTCAGCACTGGTGAGGCCGCATCTGGAATACTGTGTCCAGTTTTGGGCTCCCCACTACAGAAAAGATGTGGACAAATTAGAAAAAGTCCAGCGGAGAGCAATGAAAATGATTAGGGGGCTGGGGCTCATGACTTACGAGGAGAGACTGAAGGAACTAGGCTTATTTAGTCTGCAGAAGAGAAGACTGAGGGGGGATTAGATAACAACCTTCGACTACTTAAGGGGTGCTCCAAAGAGGAGGGAACTCGGCTGTTCTCGGTAATAACAGAGGACTGAACAAGGAGCAATGGTTTCAAGTTACAACTGGGGAGTTCGAGGTTGGATATTAGGAAAAACTTTCTCACTAGGAGGGTAGTGAAGCATTGGAATGGTTGCCTAGGGAGGTAGTGGAATCTTTGTCTTTGGAGATATTTAAGGTCCGGTTAGACAAAACCCTGGCTGGGATGATTTAGTGAGAGTGGTCCTGCTTTTAGCAGGGGGTTGGATTAGATGACTTCATGATGTCCCTTCCAGCCCTAAAATTCTATGATTTGGGCTGAGATAACATGTCACCTTTTCCTTCCGAACAGTGATTTTGTCTCTTGGCCAAATAGTACTGACATCTGACTTTAGCTGACCTCTCTAGGTTCTCAAGTTTAAAGAGATTAGGTTCTAATTTTCAATAATGGTATTTTAATATTCATTTCTAGAATCATAGAATCTTAGGACTGGAAGGGACCTCATGAGGTCATCTAGTACAACCCCCTGCTAAGAGCAGGACCACTCCCACTCAGGGCTGTCCCGTGGGGGGAACGGGGCCCAGGGCCATTTGGCCGAAGTGGAGTCCTGTCACCATGCTGGAGGGGAGTGTGGCGGGCCAACCTGCCCGCTCCGCCCCCCAGGAAGCCAGCCCTGGGCCAGGAGGCCGCCTGTTGTGGGGGGAGCCGGCTCCAGCTCCAGAGGCTGAGGCCACCTGCGAGTGGGAGTTGGGCCCAGGCCGGGAGGCTGAGGCCGCCTGTGCGGGGGCAGAGCCAGCTCTGGTCCCGGAGGCCGCCTGCTGCAGGGAGCTGGCCGTGGGGGGCAGGCCGGCCCAGAGGCCAGGCCCCACATGCTCCGCCCCTGGGCCTGCCTGCTCCACCCTGGGGCCAGGCATAGCCCTCCCGCCCCACCCCACCCCGCTGCCTTCGGCTCGCTGCCGAAGGCAGTGGGGTGACTGTGGGAAGAGGGGTTGCAGTGCACGTGGGCCCCGCACTGCCCCGCTGAGAGAGGGACAGTGCGGGGCCCACGTAACCGAGGGGCCCGGGGCAATTGCCTCATTTGCCCCCCCTCCCCCCCCCAGGGACGGCCCTGCTCCCACTTTATATATATTACGCAGTCTTGACAGATGAAGCTCTATCTCTAGGAGCAGTCCAAAAGGTTACGATGATAGGCCTTCTGGATTTCCTTAGATTTAAAAACATAGCTTGCCTTTTTAATACCCCCATTTTAGAGGGAAGTAATTTTCACAGGCCTGGTTTGCTCTATTTCTGATATTCTGGGCTTTGGATGATTGTCCCACTGGTGAGCCCTCTTGTCTTGATTTGCTCTTTGTCCATGGCCTTTGCTGGTAGTCATGACCAAACACATAGCACAGTCCCCCCGCTCTGTACACACATGCAAAGTATCTGTGAGAGGCTTTTCCCATACCTGGCTCTTCCCCAGCTGAGTATTCAAGCCGCTCTTTCCCCCATCATTAGTTCAGCTATTTCCAACACCCAATCCATAATAGCTGCCCTGGTCTCTCAGCTACATTCATAGAATCATAGGGTTGGAAGGGACCTCACGAGGTCATCTAGTCCAACCCCCTGCTAAAAAGCAGGACCACTCCCACTAAATCACCCCAGCCAGGGTTTTGTCTAACCGAGCCTTAAAAATCTCCAAAGATGGAGATTCTACCACCTCCCTAGGTAGCCCATTCCAATGCTTCACCACCCTCCTAGTGAGAAAGTATTTCCTAATATCCAACCTTGACCTCCCCAGCTGTAATTTGAAACCATTGCTCCTTGTTCTGTCCTCTGTTACCCTTGAGAACAGCCTACCTCCCTCTTCTTTGGAGCGCCCCTTCAAGTAGTTGAAGGTTGCTATCAAATCTCCCCTCAGTCTTCTCTTCTGTAGACTAAATAAGCCTAGTTCCTTCAGTCTCTCCTCATAAGTCATGTGCCCCAGCCCCCTAATCATTTTTGTTGCCCTCCGCTGGACTCTTTCTAATTTGTCCACATCCTTTCTGTAGTGGGGAGCCCAAAACTGGACACAGTATTCCAGATGCGGCCTGACCAGTGTCGAATAGAGGGGAATTATCACATCCCTCCATCTGCTGGCAATACTCCTACTGGTGCAGCCCAATATGCCATTGGCCTTTTTGGCAACAAGGGCACACTGTTGGCTCATATTCATCTTCCCATCCACCATAACCCCCAGATCCTTTTCTACAGCGCTGCTACTTAGCCGATCGGTCCCCAGCCTGTAGCAGTGCATGGGATTTTTTCGTCCTAAGTGCAGGACTTTGCACTTGTCTTTGTTGAACCTCATGAGTTTTCTTTCGGCCTCAGCTCTACAGGGCAACTGCTCTCCCTGTCTCTAGCTGTGGTTACTGCATCAAGCTTTGCTACCTGACCTTCTCCCTGCAGCCAACTCCCAGGCTGCTTCTCTCACACACATCCTAGTCCTCTATCTGCCTATTCCTGTTCCTGGTTCTCTCGTCACTTTTGATCATACAGCTCCCTATTGGTGAGATAAAGATCTGGATCCCTGCTCCTCACAGGATGTCTTGTTGTTCAATCTTTTTTGCTGTCAAATCATTCTCGAAAGGGTTGAGAGGGAGGAAAAGGGCGCACAGTATTGAGCCAACAGAGTCATCACAATACTATATGATGAGAGACTGCTCATAATGGGCCAAATTCTTAGCCACAAATAGAACCATGCAATCACATTTGTGTCAGTAAGGTTGAAAGAGGATTTAACTATTTTTTTAATGTATTATTTCTTCCTAAGAGGCTTCTACTTTGGGTGTGAACATCTTTTATCTTGTTTATCATTGCAATAAATTATGCACTTCCACTGCTGCTGGGAAAAAAAAAGTGGGTTTAAAATAATAGCGCAGCTTGTACCAGAAGTGTTCCAAAAATAAATAGTTTAACCTGTTTATTTGTATTCAAGCAATTTCACAGCACTCTTTTCCACACACCTAATTCATCAGCCAGCTCACAGAGATTTATATGTAGCACATATTACATAAACATCAATTGTGAGCTCTTTATACAGCTCTTGGAACATTGCAGCCCCAAGGTCTACCATAATGTATGTAAAAGATGAATATTAATAGCAGCAGTCATGCTGAATAAAACTATCTCAGACCGTGCCACTACTAAACCATTGGGGGCCCTACTCAGGAATATTTTTGGTCCCTCTCCCGCTCCCTCCCCAATAAAAAGTAAATAGGGGGCTCCCTTGAGCTTCTCCAGGCCCTAAGCAACTGCTTATACCTAGTGCCAGCTCCAGCTCCAGATCACAGTGCACCTGTTATGTGCATATTCCACTCTAAAACAGCAGCAGGAAGACTTCATTGAACAGATTGGCTGCCACACTAAGGACTTAGAAGCACAGCAAAAACGTTCATGGTTAATGAGCACACTTGCAACTTAACTGAGTTCCACTGACTCATCTCCCATTTAGATGAAGAATTAAAGATGGTTATCTTCTCTGGAGTTTGAATTCGGTGTAGTAAAAGTACAAGGGAATGAGATGCTATTTGCTAGATATCCAGATAGTTTAATAAGTAATGATTCACTAGGTTTAATATAATTGGTATTGTGGATGCTAACTACATTTCTGAGTATATCAGAGAATGGTCTGCTGATTTCAATAATACAGGCAGTAGTAGAGCATGACTGCTATGATGAATATGCAAATAGTTTCCATCTCCAGGAAATTCTCACAGGTATCGTTTCTGTGAGATACCAGGGAAACTGTCTAATTTGATACATGTTTCATAGGTAAACTAATCTCTTGTTTTAATTGGCTAAATTATTCAATATTGTGTTCATAAACTTTATTCTCTAGGAGCTAAATGCACCTCGGGAGTTCTATTCAATTATACCATTAACACTGGTGTACATTAACACTATTAATTCTTTATGCCAGCAGTTAATTTAGCCTTGGGTGTTTATATTTTGTTAATCCAATTCTTTGAAATAAATGCCTTCGGATCACTCGCATATTCACACATTTGAACATGGGGGTACTGCTAGGCAGTAACAATTCATTCTATGCTGTCTATAAAACTTATCTAAGTTTTAGGAAATGTTTGTTCATTAGGTTATATTCAAGTATCTCAGAGAATTTGGAGGAAGTGTTGGATAGGAGGAGCCACTGGAATCTTATTTTTAGCATTTTGTGGTAAAAGTCAAGCTACCTAGTGATCCAGTTTACCCAAAAGTATTTAAAATCTGAAAGGAATGACCCTACACTGATTCATATAGAATGAAAGCCTCTTAAGGTTAAGTTGCTATACATAGTGATAAAGAAAACTATCTATTTTAAGTCTATTAACTATAAAACCACCTTGATAAAAATATTCAGTAAGGAGAAACAAACAATTATAGTTTGACATACAACTTTAATTTTAAAAATATAAGTATGCAGAGTACAATATTTTGTTACAGGATTATCAGTTTGATCTGTTTTGTATTTATACTGACAGAACAAAATTATATTTTGAATTATGCATAATACTGATTCATAGTTATTTATAAATGATCAGAATGACAGCTGACTATTACTAATGTCAGTAATTAGACAGTTATAGCTGCTGCTCAGCAAAGACAAATCTGTTAAAACAGATATATGAAAACTAGTACTGTGATTAAAAAACGGTTACTGACCTTCCATAGCTGTTGCTTTTCAAGATGTGTTGCTCATGTCCTTTCCCTCAGGCGTCGTGTATATGCGCCATATGCACTAGTGCTGGAGGTCTTCCACTCAGTGATATCTGTAGGGCCAGCGCCAGAGTCTTCTGCAGTGAAGCACATATGTGCTAGCATGCCAGACCCCTCTCCCTCTCAGTTCCTTCTTGCCAGAACTTTGGCAGAGGTCATGGAATGGATCGTGAGCAATACATCTTGTAGAACAACAGATACAGAAGGTCAGTAACCATTTTCATTTCTTTGAATGCTTACTCATGTCCATTCCATGGCAAGGTGATTCACATGGAGTGCCTGCAGAGGTGGGCCAGGAGTTCACAGACATGCTAACCGTAATATTGCTCTCCCAAAGCCAGAATTGTCCCAAGCCAGTTGAGAAATGGCATAGAGTGGTGTGAAGGTATGAAATGAAGACTGCATCAAGCCCTGCTAATGTCCTGTGTTGGAACTTGAGATAAAGCTGTTGACGAAGCCTGTTCTCTTGTGGAATGGGCTGTCAGAGGGGCAGGAGGCACGACCTTTGCCTAGTCGCACTAAGCTTGTATGCAAGCAGTAATTCAGTAAGTGTCTGGGGTAAAATTGGCAGAACTTCCATTCGCTCTGCAGTCATGATGAAAAGCTGCATGGATTTTTGAAAGTGCTTAGTTCTTTCAATATAAAAAGCTTGTGCTTGCCTGACATCCAAAGAGTGCAGGTATCTCTTTTCACTAGAACTTTGAGGCTTTGGAAAGAAGACTGGCAGAAGGATGTCCTGGTTGACATGAAACTGCAATACCACCTTTGGTAGAAATGCTGGGGGACGGCACAGCTGAACTTTATCCTTGTAAAAACACTGTATAGGGAGGTTTTGATGTTTGGACTCTGATTTTGGAAACTTGTCTTGCCGAAGTGATTGCTACAAGATCACCTTCCACGACAAGAGAAGAAGAGCATAGGACACCATGGGCTCAAAAAGAGGACTGGTGAGTCTGGAGAAGATGAGGTTGAGGTCCCATGAGGGAACTGGGTTCCTGGCCTGCAGAAAGAGCTTCTCCAAGCTTTGCAGGAAGCTAACCATCTTCTTATGGGAGAAGACTGATCTGCCCTGGATATGTAGGTGAAACACTGAGATGACAGCTAGGTGTGTGCTGATTGACGACAAATGACAGGCCTTGAGGTTTCAAGAGGAGTAAGTACACCTGAATGGAGCATAATGGCATCTGGGTCAGGGACAGGTTTTGGTGAGCCACTCAGCAGATGAAACATTTCCATTTCACCAGGTAAGTGGTCCTAGTGGAGTGTTTCCTGCTTTCTAACAGGACTTTTTTAACCTGGCTGGAGAAAACCTGATCCTCAAGATTTAACCACGCAACATCCATGCCATAAGGTGTAAGGAGGTGAGGTTTAGATGCAGCAGTTGACTATTTTCCTAAATATCTGGGGAAAGAACACTTTTCAGGCTAGTCAAATTGACCTGGGCTCTTTGATGTTTATGTGTAATGTCAACTCTTGCGAACCGGAGGCCTTGGGCCTGAAGGGGCCAATGTGGGCTCCCCACCCTAAGTCCGAGGCATTGGACACCAAAGAGAGCATTGGGTGATGGGCTGCAAAAGAGATCCCTCTTGCCACGTGGGCAGGATTTGTCCAGCACACCAATGAGATAAGTATTTGAGGCAGTATCTTAAGGATCATGTTACGGTTATGTCTTGCCGGGGAGTAAATTGACACTAGCCATGTTTGGAGTGGCTTGAGGCAAACTCTCGCTGTGGTAAGCAAGTGAGCTGTGACTTAGGTGATCAGCTCTGACATGGCTTGAAGTCTGGCTCAATTTATATCCCCTGACATCTGAGGCAGACCGTGACTATTGCCATACATTTTGAAAACACTCTTGGCGCTATTGATAGGTCAGACAGAAAGGCTGTGAATTAGTAGTGGCTGTCTCCCATCATAAACCATAAGAACTGTCTGTGTCCATGGAAAATAGAAATATGGAAGTATGCATTCTTTAAGTCAAGTAGAGTGACCCAGGGTCTCCAGGATCCAGGGTGAGGATGATGGAGGCAAGGGAGATTATATGGAACCTCAGCTTTTTGAGATACTTGTTGAGGCGAAGTAAATCCAATATGGGCTGAAAGGATTAGGAAGTAAGGGGAATAGGAGTAGAACCTTTCCCTCTCAGTTGCATGGGACCTTCCTCTACAGCCCCCACCCATAGGGGAGCTTGTACCTCCTGGATAAGAAGTTGCTCATGAGAAGGCTCCCTAAAGAGGGGTGGAAGGAAGGATCAAAAACTGAAGGGTGTGCCCCACTGCAGTACTGTTTAGGGCCCACTGGTCCAACTTTATAGCCATCCATGCAGGAAGGTGGAGTGAAAGGTGGTTTAAAAAGAAGGGGTGAATTGGATCCTGGGTTAAGTCTGTTAGGTTGACCCAGGAGCACCATCAACAGGCCTGCCTGCCTCTGGGTGGGTAGCATCTTGAGCCCAACTAGGAAGTGCTAGCAAGGGGTTGACATTGATGGTGTTTATAGGCCCTGTTCTTTTTCTTGTAGAGCTTACTCCTGGCCCACCCTGCAAACCACTACAGTTGCTGGGCCTGAAAGTGCTTTCTGGAAGCAGATGGTGTGTACAGGCCTAAGGAGTGGAGTGTGGCCCTGGAATTTTTAAATCTGTGAAGCCTGACATCTGTTTGATAGGAGAACAGCACTGCACCTTCAAAGAGGAGGTTCTGGATGGACTGTTGGACCTCCACAGACAGGCTGGATGATTGCAGCCATGAGGCCCTTCTCATTGAGACAGCTGATGCCATTGTTCTGGCCACTGAGTCAGCCACGTCAGAGACCACTTGTAGAGAAGTTCAGGCTACTGTCTAACCCTCCTTCAATATGGCCACAAATTCCTGCCTAGACTTCTGGGGCAAGGAGTCAGCGCATTTGGCCATGGAATGCCATATATTGTAGTAGTATCTCCCCTACAAGGACGGCTGATTTGATATGAGGATCTGGAGGCTAGCAGTAAAATAAATCTTTCTGCCAGGGAGGTCAAGATCCTTCACATCTTTATTTTAGGGGGTTGAGCTTGACTGTCCCAGCCTGTCTCTTTTGTTGGTGGCTGATACCTCCAAAGATCCAGGGAACGGGTGAGTGTACAGATATTCAATCCCTTTGGCAAGCGCATGATATTTTTTTCTTGGCCCTCTTGGATGGAGAGAGCAGAGAGGAGGGGATTTGCCGTAAGGTCTTGACAAATTTAACAACTGCTTCATGGGTGGAAAGGGCCACTCTTGAAGGTGCTGCCGCCATCAGGATCAAAGAGCATATCAGCAACTCCTTTGTCACTAAGCTCAAATTTGTGGCTGTCCTCTTGAGAGTGGGTAGAACAGGGAGAGAAAGCAAATCCTTGGCCACTCAGAAGGCCTCATGTATTGATGGAACTACAGGGTACCACTATTACTGCCAAGAGTTGGAGGAGGGGTCTCAGGGAGGATTGTGAGCTCTAATAGGTGAGGCTGTAGCCAACCCGTGTTCCAGGGAACGTGGGAGGCCCACCATGGATCTTGGCTTGTCTCATTCTTCCTTTTTTGTCCTTCTTAGGAGCTGGGGAGCACCCTCTTCTGGCATGCAACTTCTTACACATTTCTTCAGTATGAGGGATGGTGACTGATGTCAGGATGAACTTGGTGCAGGCGGGGCACTCCGAGTTGATGCCAAAGTGTTGGGTGTGGACTCCAAGTGGCCAAGTTCAGAGTCCGGTCTAAGAGCTGATCCCATCAGGAATGTTCTTAACCTGATGTCTTGGTCCTTTTTAGTGTGGGGTCTGAAGTTTCTGCAGATCCTGTACTTATCCCAGATGTGGGTCTCACCCAGGCACTTCATAGCTGCTCTGGTGAGCATCGTTTATGGGCACTGGGTGCTTACATGAAGCCCAGAGACCACGGCATGACCCTTCTCTGGGGCTATGTCCCTATGGGACTATCTACAGCTCTCTCAAAATTATTAACTCTGACCAATTAACTTAATAGATACACTAAAGCAACAGGTAAAACCACTGATAGTTTTGTTTGCTGAGGCAAGGACATTCCAGCACCATCACAAGTGGCAAGGAACTGGGGAGGGGGGCTGTCAGCACCCCTTATATCAATGCATACACATGCCACTGCAGAAGGACATTGGAGCCAGTCCTATGGAAACCACTAAGGGAAAAATCTCTGGCACCAGTGCATGAGGCGCACATACACCTGACATGAAATGGACATTAGCAAGCACTCAAAAAAGTATTATGTCATATCAAGTTGGCTTAACTAGAGTGAACACTTGAAAGCATACATTTTTTGGTCAGTTTGGAGAGTTAATATGGTATAATCTAGAAATATGCACACACACACACACACACACACACACAAAAAGACAGCGTGGCACTTCCCTTAATGGAGTGCATTATCATATTCCTGTCTAGAGAAGGGTAATAGAAATGGCAGTTAAAGAACCATCAACAAGTGTTGTAGGGTTGCTACATGGATATTCAGTAACTAACAGTTCCCTCTTCTTTGTTCTCTTGCCTAGCTGAGCAATACAAGCATTGCAGGATGCTTATTTACAAGAGTCAAGAATTTTCTACTGGGCATTTCTTTGTCCATAACTACTAATCTTTGTTTCTCCTTATTGTTAGAGACCTAGATCCAAGTTCCATTTTGTCAACTTAAAGATTTTCATTGCTTTCAATGGGAGTTTTACTGAGTCCATACTACTCTATGGCATGTGTTTGTCACACGTAGTAATGCCGTGAAAAGAAATCCAGCTTGTTACTAGGAAACTGGACTTGCATATTTGTAAATAAACAAATTACACTAAGAAAATATCCTACCCTACATCAGTGATTTCTGCTCCAAATGTAAAACTGACTGATAAGATCTCCAAATTGAGCAGCTACTTGGCAAAGGAGAGACAGCAGGAGACAACTGAAGTGATGCTAATACTGCTCTTTGGTACATATTAGTAAACATTGACATTTTAAGTGACCAATGTAGTTGGATGAATTTAAGTGCCCATGGCATTGGCTGGAGCTGAGCATAGGGCAGACATGCTGTGCTAGCTTCCCCACACAACTCTGTCAATACTCTTCAGTGATGACCTGTAGCCTCCAGCCCTATGCTACTGTTGATGAGATTCTGATCATCATGCCCGATTATACCAGATGTCCCTAATGTGCATTTTCCCCCCAAACATTGAAACCCACGGTTTTTAAGATGAAAAGCCAGTGGATTTCCTCACTGTCACCACCCACAGTAGCGTTTTGTGGAAATTTTAAAACAATTAAGTCTTAAAAATCAGAACTTTGATCATGAAGTAAAGCCAGACTGCCAAACATTTTCTTCTGGTTAAAAACACATAATCCCTAAAGGATATAGATCCCTAAAGTGTAACTAGAACCATCAATTTGAGATTGTGTAGCTTTTGGTTGAAGTAATAATCAGATTTAAAAATTAATAACTTTGCATGAAGCAGACACTTCTTTCCATGTAAATATATTGCTTTGGAATAAACACACCAAGTTCCCTATCCAATACCTATTAAAGTCAATGGAGAGGCTCACAGGCCCCTGTATAGCCAAGATGTTGTGATGCATGAGGCTCTAGATTGATCTTTTGTTATAAATGGATCAACAAGTAATTTAGGGCCCAATTCTCTTTTATACCATAACAGACACAAGATAGACTCGCCAATGGGTCAGAGACTTGTGGAATAGCTGCGAACAGTTTAGCAAGGGAAAGGTCTAGGTCTTGTTTTGAGGGACCAGACTAGGGGAAGCTCCAGTACCACCAGTAGCCAGTTAGGCAGATCATTGAGAATAGCAGGCAAATGACACAACTGAAAGCCATCAATTCTACAGGAGTTGGTCTGTGAGGGTACCAGAAATGAGGCCAAAGACCAGAAAGAAGGAAGGCTCAGTAGCCAAATAGAGATAAGGGTAGAGATTTCAGAGAACAGAAAAAGGACTGCAGCTCCTAGGGCTGAAAACAGGGGCTAATCATCAAAGCATGTTCTTAAAGAGCCAGGTTTTCAGGACTAGACTGTTTCTGAACTTGAAGTTGACAGGTCAATCCAATAATCAGAACACCACCAGCAAATTTACCTCCTTATGAGAATGACTTTGTAGGTGACCATTTAATGCACCAAAGCAGCAGAGTATTTTGCTTCATCTATCCTTCTGTACTGGAAGAAGTTGTATTGTACACGTACTGTAGCCCAGTGTTTATGATTGATCAAAGTAAACTGCAGCCTTCTGTTTCAATAAGCCAACAAAATAAATGTTGTCCTAGAGTACAGGGCCCTTTAATTCAACAGATAACTACTAAATACACCCAAATTAAATAAGAATAAAACACATGGATTAATTACATTTTTAAACTACTTGATTATGACTTGAAGGTGTTAATAGTTTTTCAAGTCAAAACACATATGGAAAATGCACCATCTGAGAAACAGTTTGCAACACAGTACTTCAATGTTGTCCTCACTTGAAATTTTAACACAATTTGCTAATAAAATGGGATTTAAAAAGAAGCCAAAATATCATAGTAGACTATTTGGGATGGGACTTTCATAATACTGTCCATCTAGAACCAACCCTTAGGATGTAGAGAAGTATCAATTATCCATTTCATTCTTTTTCAAACTGGGGAATAAAGTCAGTTGTGCTGAACTGAGTTCATGAGATGGACTTCTGTTTCCCCAGATTAAAACTTTATTCAAAATCTATCCTGAGTATCTCTGCTTTGGGAAATACACTAGTCTTAATTTTTAGTTAGTGTCCCAACAGTTACAGCAATGACAAAATATAAAGTGAATTTAGTGCATTATTATATTTTTATTCTGAAAAAAGGATTTAGGTTCCAAGGAAGGATAGTTTTAAAGACACTGTAACAAAACCACATCTTTTTGATTTAATAAAGTTCCAAAGGGGTAGCCGTGTCAGTCTAGTTCAGCAAAACAAAAAAGGAGTCCTGTGGCACTTTTAAAGGCTAATAAATGCAATAAATAAATTTGTCAGTTTTTAAAAGTGCCACAGGACTCCTTGAATTAATCAGGCTCTCTTCTAGCCTCATAGTACAACACACAAAAAGATCCAAAAAGGGTCAAGTATTAGGAGAAAAAGGAAGATGCTTCCCAAATTCAATCAACACTGTCAAAAATTGGTTAACACTGTGGTGTGTAGGCAATAGCTCAAGCAGCCACTGGCCTTTAAAAAATTACAAACATGATTTCCTTCCATGTCAGGCAAGTCATCTTATTCCAACATTTTTTCCCCCAAAACAAATTCTTTTATTGCTGGCAACATAAGGACAAATCTCACTTTCCATGTGTGTTTACATTCCTCTCTGTCTTAGTTTGTCCAGGCAGAGATGCAGCACAGGCTCTAGTTTCAAACCAACATCTGGTACTTGAATCTTGAAAGCCATCCAAAAGAACAAAAACAAGTGGTAGTGATTAGTCACCTTAACAGCTCATAGGACCAGACTCTCAGCTGGTGTAAACTGGGCACAGCTGCATTGAATTTAATGGAGATATGCTGATTTATGTAAGCTGAGGGTGAGGCCCTGCTCATTGTCCGAGGCACTGAAACAGATCAGCCTCACCTTGGCATGGGAATTTCAATCAATACTGCCATGCCCTTTTGCCTGGGACTTTGCATTGAACAATCCTAAAAGAAACATTCACAGCCCCAGAGGGGGGAGAATTACAAGTGTTATTCCTGAGGAAGTTCTCTCTCTCCACTTCATGTGGATGCTCTTACTGGGAAATAAGTGTATGGCTTGTGTAGTTCACAAACATGGAGGGGAACATTTCATATTTACGAACTGTACTCAAATACACAATTGACCTGCTGCACTCTACCCACGTGCTGGTATGTGCTATAAGTATTTTGGATGTTTTTATTATTAAATGTCCATACGGCCAACTGACATGAACTTTTTGAGAATAGGGACATTAGTTTTCAACATGGAGCTTGAGACCGCTCGTAAGTAATAGATACTTTGCAGAGAAATATATTACAGCCTGTATACTAAGGGCTCAGTTTTGCCAACCTATAACTGTATAATCAATCTTTAGTCACACCAGTAATCCCACAGTGGGCTGCTTACTTGAATTAAGGCTAATTAAACGACTAACAATTTGCAGTATCAGATCCAGAAGCATTAGAAGAATTGTGAGCAGTGGCTTTCCACTATTGTATTTATCATACATTAAATCAATGCACTATTTTTACAATAGCACATATATACTTTGAAAATTAATTCCCACTAATGTTTCCTTCCATTGTTTTCATATTTCAAGAACATGTAACAGTATATTAAGAGTGCCTCTTGTCCCCTTTTACTGCATTAGGCAGTTGCCAGCCTTATCTGGGTCTTCTCCATCCAGCATGATCCACTTCTTTTCAATTTCAACCTGTGGTTAGAAAAAAATATATATACATGTGTATACAAACACATACAACAATAGCAAATAATTAGGTACTAGAAGTCTGATCCATGTACTAGTGAAATCAATAGGATTTTTTACATGGATTTCAGTGAGTGCAGAAATGGAGGCCTAAATCACAGGACTCAAGATCTGATGGACTGTAAATCACCACACCCAAAATTTGTTTGGTGTGGGAAAAAGAGGTTAGTTTTGCAGGTCTTGTTTGGGCAAGTCTCTAAAAATCACGTATTCCAGTCAATGATATGCTTTTATTAAATGATTCCTATGTTCCAAGCATTAAGCCAACAAATAAATGCATGCAAGATCATATACTTAAAATGTTAAGTCACATACCCTTTGTAAATAGTATATGAGAGCAAAAAGACTGCAGAAAGCAAGAAGTGAAGAATACCTGGCAATTGTAGCAAGTTTTCTGATTCACATGTTTCTGGGGCTGAACATCACTCTCTATGCCCAGCGATTTTACTTCAGTCCCTGAGGCACATGCATCAAGCATGACAAACTGTACAGTAGCAAATGGATACCAGTCAGAAGGTATTTCCTGATCTGATCCAAGTTCTAGTTTGTAAGACAGACTTTGTGGATGATCTGGACCTTTGAAAAGAAAAATCATAGGTCATTCATTTTTTCTCCATGTTTAGTACATGGTTACTCTGTTAACTGGGTATGGCAGCACTATCTTCTCGTAAACTGTAGTCGTTATATAATGCAAGATTACTCTGCTATTTATAAAGTTTCTAATCATTTGGTATCTAGACACAAGATTACACCCTTTTATCATCTGTTGCCTATTTCAACATATGTCTACCACTGCAGTCATCACAGCTCTTTTAAATCAATTTGCACAAAAGGTCACAAAAATCCACAGAGGGGTTATCCAAGAGATAAGTGCTATAAACCTGTGCGAAGAGCCCTAGCTTCTGGAGTCACTTGATTATATTAGAATCTCAGCTTTCATTTTTAAAATAATTCTGTTTCTCTCTCTCATGGGTTCAAAGAAAATTTTGAAAACATGACCCAAGTGTGACCATGCAGTGCTGTCTGCCAAGAGCTTGAAACAGCCCTGAGATGGCTGAATTATCCTACGCATCTCAATGGCGTGTTAACTCTGAGGCTTGGTCTACACTTAAAATTTAGATCAAAGTTAACTATGGTGCTCAAGGATGTGAAAAATCCACCTTTCTGAGTGCCAGAGCTATGCCGACCTAAGACTCGGTGTAGACACAGCTATTGTTGCTGGGGAAAATGGAGTTCCTACACTGGCAGAAAAACCCTTTCCATTGCTGTAGTCTGCATCTATGCTACGAGTTTGCAGCAGCATAGCTATGGTGCTGTTGCTATATTTCTGTAGCACCTTTAGTGTAGACGTGGCCTAAGACCCACTGCTTTGGGCAGCTTGCCAATGCCCCCGAAGAGTATGGAAGGAGGGCAATTGCAGAACCTGTCCAAGTTAGGCAACCCCTAACTTCTGAGATAAGTGTGGGGGAACCTGCTACTACCATGACCTCTCCACGGTGGGGGAGAGGGGACCTCTGCTGCCACTCACTTTTCTGAAAGGGAAGGGAGTAATCTCATGCTACTATCCTTGACTCTCTACAGTCGCATGGATTCTCCAGCTGCTGCACAGAGTTAGAGACATGGAGACCCCAAGTATTCTGGTATGCCCCAAATTGCCTTAATTTGGCAATTAATTAATTTTTTAAAAACAACTTGGGAGAAGCAAGGGAGTTCATTTTTCCCTCCGTTAGAATATAAGCACTCCATGGTTTGAAATTAGCAAATTTGCTTTGCAAGTCCAAGTAAAATATTGTAGAGGTTTCTTTTCATTCCATCACAGCTGCCTCTGCAAATTCTTCAGAAAAAACTAAGTGGTAGTGCTGTTTTTAATTCCTCCCCCATACTTTTAAAGCATGCAAAGCATCAGTAATAGAGAAGAACTTTGTACTGTAAGTACCATTTGGCTGTAAGATTAGAAAGAGGATTAGCCATACTTTGTCAATGGGGCTGTAGGCTTAGACTTCATCCATGACAGTAAATAACATGTCAAACCATAGAAATAAAAGTGCCCATTCTTTATGAACTTACATTTCTCAATGGCTGCCAACAAATAAGGAGGATGAAACCAAATATATGTGAAGATAAAGGAAAAAAATTATATGCTTAACGTTATTTTCACATGGGCTTCATCAACACATATGAATTGGTGATGAATTTGTTCATACAGTGCCCTAAGGCAAAAATGGACCCTCAAAAAAAAAAAGTACCAACTACCTATAGCATCAATGCATGTAACCAATTGTTGGAGGATGAAGGAAAACTGGTTTACCTATCCCATATACAATAGGTAGAAGGTTACAGTTTCTCTCGTTAGTTCTGAATATTTATTACTTGCATTAATCGGTTCTTACAACCTTAGACTGTCATATGGACTACAGATATATTTAAATGTAACATTTTAGAAATATTTCAGATATCTTGAAATCTTACTCAAGACCCTGATATTAACCAACTTCCATCCTCAGTCTTTTATTGATACAAGTATGACAATTATCTTTATCTCTGACACTAAAATTGAATCTCAGCCAGAATTTCCACTGTGGACATATATTTTCATGAGGTTTAATTTGTGGAAAACACTAATCCAGCAAGAAATTTGGCACAGAGGATAGGGTTCTCAAAAGCAGAGAGCATGGGCCTAACTGCACTCATGGAAGTCAATTCCCAATGACGAGAATTTTAAAAGTTATGTTTCAAAGTTATGTATAATGTTTCCAGCAAGGAAAACGTCTTAAAATAAATTTTGGAAAATAACATTTTACCAATTTTGATGGTCCGAAGGAGTAACGTTTACCTGCAAAGTGCATAAATGTATTTTTATTCAAACTCCTTAGCTGCAAATTTACCTCCAAAAAATCTACTTAAATGTTCCACCCCATCATAAACAAACAATCCACCCCACCAACCTCATTTTAACCCTGGTTTGAAGTAAGAATATTAATTAAAACATTTCTTGCATATCTATTTTCCTTGCATATGCACTATTAATTTTTGCTACTACCATTCTTTAAGGCATTGTTTGATGGGTGGTGTTGCAAATATAACCTGTTCCTTGGTGAATAAGGGGGTAACCTCAGCTCAATTTCCCCATTCCCTTTGTAGGTGTTGTGGGGATGAGCTGTTTATTGGCTGCTTGGGAGAAAGGAAGAGGGGAAGGGGATAGGAAATGACATCTGGAAGACTGGGATCCACACTGAAGATCATGTGACTGAGTTGAATCCCTTTGTTGTCCCCTCAAAGTATTTTCCAAAATAGTTATACTGCTAAAAGCTAAATTTATACTAAGAACTGTAAGCTCCTGGGAGCATTTTTTTCCCCTCTGTGTTTGTACAGCACTTAGCACAACGGGGTCCTGGACCCATGACTAGGGCACTTAAGTCCAGAGTAATACAAATAATTAACAATAATTTTTATCCCTCCTTATATCACTTTCCAGCTCCAGTCCTGTCTCACAGCCTGACGTGAGCTACTTCCTCAGCATCTGTAGCATTTGCTGATGCTGCACCTCCTGCCCCCTCCTCCTGCCAACTTCTCAGTACTCTGTAGTCCCAGTTCCACCCCTCAGTTTATTCTAGGTCTCACTGAAAGCAGGGAGGCTGCCTGAATGACTGGTAAGGTCAGAAAGGGGAGTATCCCTCACAAGGCCCAATTACCCTGGCAGATAGCCAAAACAAGAGAACTGAAAGGGGATGCTCAGGAGAAACCATAAACCATGAACCACAGACGAAAGCCAAAAATTAGGTACTTCTATTAGAAAATTGCTTCTCAACCTTACCAGAATCTTCACTATGGTAGGTACAAACTACATTCTGAGCCAACTATAAAAATGAATGTTAATATAGTACTTTACTGCACGTGTACTATTGTCATCCATATACCCATAGACCATCCTAAGCTGGTGAATAGGTTCAGCAGAAGACAAACAGTTGCTGCCTATCTGCAGAGTCTTTTCCTCAAGAGGGTTTAGGAAACAAAAGAAAAGTTAAACAGAAAAATTGCTCAGGTGAGATTCAGTCCAGTCCTGTGACCTTTGGGCATGGAGCTCAGCCTTCTCAAAAGCACCATGCACCATGTTTTTCCAGCCATCCATTCCTATAGCCTTTCCCTACTGAAAGGGAGAGGAAAGCTGGGCTGGAACAACCCTGATAGCCTCCCTGTACTTGATCATAGCTGAATTCGTGGGTCAGTCTTTCTACCGTGGGTCAGTCTTTCAGTGCCCTGGACTGGATGAAATCCCAGAACTGCTCGTGTGTGTGAGATCTCAACCTTTAGTGACAGCAGCCTATGAAGTACACAAGCGCTAATTCTACTGAACACGTCAAAGTATTTCAAGCATTAGTTGATATACTTTTTAAAAACAACATAGTAACCTGATTCTTATCTGCTGATAACACTGATACTTCACATTCTCACAGTGACTTTATAATGATTTTACATCAATAGGACTAAATGCTGCTCACCTTATTTCTGCAAGGAATCCCATTGACTTCAATAGGATATAGCACACTAATTACGGTAATTTTGTCCATATTTAACTTTTTTTTCACTTTTGGGTGGTATTGGGGAGCAGAGGGCATATTTACTAGAAATCTATTTGTATTTTGTTTTTCCAGTGTCATCTGCACCTTTATTAAGAAATGGATCACATTTTAATTCATTCTGTTCTACTTCATTTTCAATGGGTAGCACTTTAGAAGAAAAGAACTTTTCTAAACAGAAAAAGAACATTTAGAGGTGATATTTCAAACAGAAGACAGGTGCATGCGTGGCTCACATGTTGGTTGAGGCAATTTAAATTTAAAGTTTAATATTTTCCTCCTTTTTATGACTATCCTATATTTATTGTTTTAAACCAGCAGCTCTCAACCACTCTGTCACAACACAAAAGTGTGTCGCAGCACAGTGTGTCATGTGAAATCAGCTTGCTGCCGACAGTTTGCAGGCTGATTTTATGCTGCTGATCCTTTAAGAGCTGAAGCCGCAGAGGCTCTCTGCAAGAGCCGCGGCAGAATTAGTTGTTTTGCGGCATCAGGAGCTGCCAGTCAAGCCTCCTGCTGCCGAAAAATCCCTTCAGAGGGAGATTTCTTTGGCGGCAGGGGAAGCAGTAGCAGTTGTGTGTCATGCACAGCTAGGAGCCCTCCCAGCTATGTCACGATGGTGAAGGAGTTCAGAACCCGTTTTAAACCATGAGCACCCTTATAAAGGGCTACAGATATAGGTTATAAAAGTTAAAAATGGGAAAGAGCTACGTTAAAGAGTTTATTTTAAAACAGTTTAGAATTCAAAGCTTTTCAGTGATGGAGAGTCTAAAAGGGAAGGCTGTTGACTGGAGATGGTGACTTTATACAGAAGTATAAACGAAGGCTGCACTTAACAGGGTTAAAGTTTTGCCGACCTTTTTAAACATGTACTTTGAATTGATCACGGGAAAACACAAATTTATGTTGCTTTCCAGATCCATTTGTTAATCTACCTCCTTGGACCCATATTTCCAGGTGTAATTTTGATAGATGGTATTACGTTCACTAAAAAAAAGTTTTAAAAAGGAATCTATTCATATTTTTTCTCCTTTCATCTAATTTTCCTGAATGAACTTAGGTTAACTAGCTTCCAGAATGGAAAAAAAATTTCCAATACATGATTAAAAGCTTAACTCTGCCCCCCACACACATACACCTTTTTTTTTTTTTGGCAGTGTGTATTTATTTAATGTATCACCACTATAGAGAAGGAATGTAATCCAAGGCATTATGATGTCAATATAGATATTTTTACATGAATCAGACCTCAGAATATTAGTCAGTCCACAAATGTGGTACTAGATGGCTGTGCTTTTGCAAGGAAAGCTAACATCAATGGTGAAATCCAAAAGACCTCTAGATCTCAGCACCTTCTCACTAGACTGACACCATCTCTTGGCAAAAAGATGCTACTAGCTCAAGAGCCCTGAATTCTAGTTCCAGCTCTGCCACTGACCAACTACGAGACATTGGGGGAAATGATTTCATCAGTCTGTTTTTGATTCACATCACACCCTTTCTTCTGTCTTGTCTCTTTAAATTGTATGACCTTCATGGGCAGGACCCATTTCTTATTATGGGTTTATAAGACTGCTTAGAATGATGGGGCCCCACTCTCAGACAGGGACTCTAGGCACACTACAGTAGTACAGGTGTTGAAGATGAGGCTACCAGCAACAAGTAAAAGATGAAATTGCATATCAGAAAAAACATTTAAGTTGAGGCCAAATTCTCCTCTCATTAAAAGGCCCTGTCCAGCTCCCACTGAAGAGAGAGGGCGTTCCACTAGGACCAGGCCCTTATAAAGGTGTAAATTGGAGTATTTCCCCTGAAGACAATGGAGTTACGGAAATATAAAATTAGTGTGAGAGGAGAACCAGGTTCTTGTAGTAGAAGTACAATATATTTACTTGAGTTTTTATCCGGAAGTCTGTCCATCTTCCACACTACAGCCCTATAAGCACTTTCATATTTTGCTGTTCCAGCTGAGACCTGAATTACGGGATCAGATTCAATTTCATGTAAAGAACCAAGGCATGTTTTTCTGTTCATTTTTGCTTTTAGGGACTTCTGTCTTTGGAGATTCATGGTCCAAAGTGCTTTGATCCATTGTGCAGGAACTGGAAAGTGTATCGTGACATTTTCACAGTATTTCATAGAATGCAAACTTGTTGGCATCAGAGCAGTAGAGGACATGTTTATAAAAGCCTGCAGTTCTACGTATGCTCCCTGAATAACTACTGCGGCCTTTAAAGAAAATGGAAGCTCTTGCCCATTATACAATGTCTTGAAACGCATCAGTTCTAACCTACAGGCATCTAGAGGTGCAAATTTAATAATTCTTGATTGCTCAAATTCATGTGTTTTGACACACTTATGGAAATGATAGTCAAGAATATCAATCCATTTCTTCCCTGGGTCCTTGTCAAAATAACGTTCATCCCTTTTCTGGAGCTCAAAATCATTTAAAGTCAAAAAGCATTCAATATTACCGTTCACAAAACACAGACAATAAATGTGTGTGATGACAGCACTTTCTACAAGTTTTCCTTCTGCTTTAGTGATTTTCCCCCAAAACTTGTCCACTACTTCTAGTGTCATTTCCTGTTCATCGTAATTTCTCTTTTGTTTACAAATGGCAGGAAGCTTCATTAACTCTTCCTCAACTATTGCAAGGAAGTCACTGAAGTCATTGTAATCCACAGTTCCTAACTTTAGCATCTGCTCCGCCTCTGGTTCGTGGACTACTTCTGCTTTGGGATGGTATTTCCTTTTCTCTGTATAAGACACATATTCAATTTTCACGGTATGGATTTTTCCTGAAACACTATAGTTCTCTAATTTAGGTTCTGACAGTTTACAGTGTGGTTGCAGCTGGAATTCTTTGAAAGGTTTTTCAAGCCCCCTTTCATAGTACATTTGTAAAATGCCCCCAGGTAGAACTTTAAGGTAAATAGGACCCCACTGCCGAGATGACATCATATTCTTCTTCTCAGGAATTCTCAGCATGAAAGGCCAACCATCTTTTTGTTGGCTCCTGAAGAGACTGTGTGGAATGAAAGCGGGGAGATTATGCCATGCATGTATGCTGGAGGCAGAAAGGCTTCCCATAGCATCTGAAGTATCAGTTTGCAAATGTTCAAGCCTTTCACAGATATAGCTGAAGGAATCCTGACTGAGGCTTTTCTGATCATGGCAAGTGTCTTTTTCTTTCATATAGCAAATACTTCTGCCAAGTTTTTTATCCTTTCTTTGTGTGTCATTATTATAGGGAGACATGCTAGCTGAAGACCCTTCTTTCCAAAACTGACTTGAAAAAGCACAGTCGTTCTGAAAATACTGGATGTGTTCCAACTCCAACTGGTCTAATTTATTGCAGCTTTCTTGGAGAATAGGATTTATTTCATCCAGAACTGTTTGTTTAGCTGCAGTGCTCAGTTTCTGAGAAGCTAAAGAACAAGTGTCAAGTGATGGGTGACGGTTAATGTTCGATGACAATTCAGGAATAGGATAAAGGATGTGAATCCCTGATTTGGGGACACAGGGACTTCCTGGATAGTCTTTGGTTGGTGTAGAAAGTGGAGAGTTACTAGGAGGTCCAGGACTTAAGTAAAAGTCAACTATAGGAGAAGAAAGTGGAGTATTGCTTGTAGAAGATGACCTGCTTGAAGATTCATGCACATTAGCAAGATTGAGATTAAGACCATTTGCTTTACAGGTACTACAATTTTCCACTGATTTTTGAGGAGATTGAAAGAGAGGCTCATCATCAAAAGTGACCCAGTTTGCTGGATTTGTGGAACACATCTTGTAGGAACAAACTTGAAACACTTGTGCAAGTATCACCTCTTTGTCATCTGTTAAGAAACAACACAAAATAAGAACAGACATCAGAAATAAAGGCAATTACTTTTTGGGGAAAAAAAGAATTTACAACATTCAAATTGTATTAGGCCTAAATTTTCATGACCATCCAGTTTTGGGTATCTCAATTTTGGATGCATAACTTGAGTTACCCAAGGCTTAATTTTTAAAATAATGAATTTGGGTACCCAAAATTAGCAGACAACTCTGAACATACAACATACACGTTTTGTAAATGGAGCTTGTTTTGCTGAACCAGACTAACACAGCTACCCCGCTGGAATTTATAGGTAAGGTTGCCTAATGTTTTCCATTATAAGGCTCTGTTATCAGTTGCTGATAACTTTGTCAAATTAACTGTTTGAACTGAAATTTTCATGCTGGGTGTCTGCCTCACTATGAATATTTTGGGAAAGTTTCAGTAAAAATGGCTCATCTGCTTCAAAGATGGAGACTAGGGAAAAATACATTGCTTTGCCCATGTAAAAAAATTCTTGCAACTGTTTTGCTGAGAAGCTATTGCACTTCCATGTTTTGGAGTAATGTTTGATAAAGGGGGGTGTGTATACATGGAGGAAGCTGGTTTCTCATCCTACGCCTTTTTCTGTCTCTGAAAATTTAGCTGAGTTATAAACCTCTGAAAATATAAATTTACTTATCTCAGAAGTTTGTTATGGCTGGCAGAAAAATTCCCTGGGCATTCCGTATGTACTGAGCATGATCGACCCCAACAGAATTCTGTGCCAAACACAATTCATCGGGAGGCCAAAGCAGCAAGACAGGGGAAAGCCTGGGGGGCAGAGCGCCAGGCTGGGGCCAGCATGGTGGAGGGAGGGAACTGTGGCAGGGAGTGGTTTCTGGTGTCAGGGGGAGCATGATGCGGAGGTGGTTTTGCGTGGGGAAATAGACGTGGGGCCTGTGCCCTGAATATTTTTTCTGGTCAGAAATGCCCCTGGTCATATTACATAATCACAAAGAGACAAATTAAGGTTGCACAGACAACTTGAATTCTGGCACTTCTGATTCTTGAGTCCTGGACTTTACAGCCTTAAAACATACTTAACATAAGGATGTGTGAGCTGTGTATAACTTTATGTACAACACAATTAAAAGTTTTGTTCATTGCATTGGACTTTTGTGCTGGCTCTTTTTCTGATTATGATATTGATGATAACTGTAGAAAGAAATATCAGAAGTGTGTGTGGGGGCAGGAACATATTCTTGCCCTTTGCATCTGTGATGTCAAAAAGTCAGCTATTCTCACCACTTTGAAGGAAATACTAAACTTTATTCCCACAACTGTTCAATAGCCATACCTTTTTATTCTTCAAGACAGTTAATAATATTCAAGCAAAACAACAAGAAAATAACACGGAAGTATTCAGAACAAATTGTGGCGTTAGAAAGTATCTTCACTATCTAAGCTGTCTGTCACTAGACACAGGAAGGGGTAAGGTGCCAAGAAAGGTATCCCTGTGCATAGACATGGGGACCACACCACCAAACTAGGGTCTTTAACAGCGCAGGTGAGAGAGAGACCACCTTCTCTATGTCATCCTAAGCAGAATGATAAACTAAGCCAGCCATGCATGTAGGTGCTAAAAATGCAGTCTCGCTTGCTGAATGAAATAAAAACATGCTGCGGTGTGCCCTAGCACAATTATGTGCTGTGGCCTGGGGATAACAGTTTAGGTCTGTTATAATATCCTGAAGAGCGAGAAAACAGACCTCTTGGAGGGAACCCTCTGGCCTGGCCCAAGTCCAGCACTGCCCAAATGAATTCTATCCTCTGGAAGGGCAAGTGTTGACTTCTGTTCATTGATCATAAGGCCCAACCTGTCGAAGGCAGACCGTATCACTTCCATTTCCATCTGCTCTCTGGTACGCCCCTTGACTATCCAGTCACAGACTATCCAGCTGCTACACCAGAGGCAGCCTTACGCTATCAGGCTAGGCAAAAGCCCATTGTGGGACCCGCTATATGCCCCCTGCCACCACCGCTGGCCCCAGCAGCCCCAAATCCCCACCAGGAACCTCAGCCCCCTTGCGGCCCTCACCCCTCTCTCTCCCCCCCATGACACCAGCTCATCACAGCCGGCCCCCTGCCCACAGCCCCGGTCCCCAACTGTAGACCCAACTCCCGTGGAAAGTATCTCAGTCTCATGGTGCATAGAAGCTATTGATCTGATGTGATCTGGGACCAAGCATAGTAGAAGTGGGATAAGTGGTCTGAAAATAAAAGGAGGCGTGGACCCGAGATACCGATTGGGGTTCTTTCCTCAGGCCTACCTGCAGTTGGGGTACTGCTTTGGCTGGTTTTGACAGAACTCTGTGACACACTGCGCCCCTCGTACACGCTTCTGGTGTGATTGTGTATTATTTGTTACAGTCTGACTTGATCCTATCACTTACACTTCCCTGCATTTATTTTCCTCCCATTCTGTAACTTTCCCATCTTCAAAGTGTCTGACGAAGTGGGATTTTCTCCCATGAAAGCTCATGTGATAAATAAATGTGTTAGTCTTTAAAAGTGCCACAGGACTCCTTGTTTGTTTTGCTCAACTAGACTAACATGACTATTCCTTTGGAACTTGTATTATTTATGTTCACCTTTATAACGTAAGGCTGTGAAAAAGACACTGCTCCAAGCAGCGTTAGATGAAGCAGAAGTGGCGGTTCAGGACTGGGACTCTTGGGCCTGATGGTAAGCCTACAGAGTCCAAGACAGCCACTGGGCAGGCACCTGCCAATGAGATGATCATGGCGCGTCTCTGGCTGCAGGTGCCTGCTAGGTTGGTGCCAGCTCCTTTTCACAGAACAGTAGTCTCCCTCTAAGTCTGAAAGAACTGCTCACTTCTCAGTGACCACGGAGCCATGGTGCTGCACAGTGCCACGAAGCAGAGCCATGGACCATGCCATCATGGTAGGCTTACCCTTCGATGGCACCATGACCTTTTCAGCACCAGTCCTGGGTTCTGCCTCAATGGGAGCAGAGGGGTTGTGTCATTCATGAGCTCCCTCGCATCTCAAATATTTCAGGCATTGAAGGTAGCTGCAGCTCCTCCTCTTATCTCTGCAGAAAGTCCACTGGGCCAAGACTCAACAAACCTCTCCATGGGACTGGAATCAACGGTGCTACCTCTGGCGTTCCGGGTTTAGATGGCCCAATGTGGGTCGCACCTTACTGATGCCCTTGTGAGTCAATGTACTTGGTGCTCGTGAGCGACCCCTGCTCGTTTTTCTGTTTATTGCGCGGCACTGGGGAATGGGAACAGTCCCATCACTCTCCGTGCACTGAGCTCTTCGATACTAGTTGTCCCTTGGCATGGGGTCTTGTCTTGGCGTCACCTCCCTCACTGGTGCTGGTGCACTCTGTACTGAGGGTGAGATGGAAGGCCTCTCATCCATTGGGCTCTGTTCCTTGGGGCGGAGGGCTGGCTCCATTAATAGGAACTTTAGCATCTGGCTCCTTTCCTTTTGAGTTGTTGATCAGAAACTTCTACAAATCTTACAGCGATCCTGCTGATGAGACCGCCTTAAACACATCAGGCAGGATGAGCGAAGGTCGTCTCGAGGCACAGATTTCCTACACGACTCACAGGACTGAAAGCCAGGCATGTCCCATCCCCAGTGGGGAAAGGGAAGTTTTAAACTAAGCAGTAATTATTCCAAGACTATATGAATTAATTAACAACTATATGCAATTCTTTTACAAATACTCTGAGGAGAACAATGGCTAGACTTGCAAAGCAAGAGTGAGATTCCAGCAACTGTCATGGGTGGTTAGAAAGAACTGATGAGGCAGAAGGTCAGCAGGGCCTTATATAGAGCGCCATGAAAGTGTGACTCCAGAAGGCACCAGAACCAACTGCATGTACTACTAGGGGAAAAACCTTCAGGTGAACTATTCACATGGTACGTACATACTTATTTGGAATCAACATGAGCAAGCACTTGAAGAAGAAATGTTTTAGATTAGCCAATCCAAAACCATTTCAGAGGCCTTGTCTATACTGAGGAAACTATGTAGATCCAGGAGGATTGATTCAGCGGGATCGACTGAACATGCAGTGTAGACCCGCTCAATCAATCCCAGAAGTGCTCTCCATTTGATGCAGTTACTCTACTCACCCTCCCAAGTCGGGTAACGCTGCGTTGACAGTAAAGACCTCTCGGTCAGCGCAGCCCAGTCAAGACAGCGCAGTAAACAGAAGTAAAGTCGATGGAAGATAGTAATCTATGGCACACAGATTGCGTATCTCCGTCAACTTACCCCCACAGTACAGACTAGGCCAGAGTGGTTTATAGGCCCCCACCAGATATAAAGAGACTCTTCTACACCTCATGTTAGCCACAAAGCCAAGAAGAAGCAACACATTCATTCTGCTGAACACTGATTTGGCTAGGTGTCTGGAAAAGTACAATTCATTCAGTCAATAAATAAATTAGCTTTAACTGACATAGTCCTTTGATGTAGGCATTATTAAACGTAATCTGTATGGAATTCAAGCAGTAAACTGTTAAGCTGGACTTTAAATTTTAATGTATAATTTAAAACACTAGATAAATAACCTATCTATAAGCAAGATATATTGTCCTCCTCCCTCAAGCACTGCTCATGCTTGATAAAAAAGAAATAAATGGCTAATTATTATAAGAAAAAAAAATACGATGAAACACCACAGTGTATTTACAAATGCTGTTCATTCTAGAAAGGATACCCTCATTACGTCAGTATATATTCATGTCTGCATGAAAGCACAAGGATTGCAGTCTTCCTACACACTGTATCACCTGCAGATATATTCCTATATAATTTAGGACTAGACTACAGTTACTTGAAAGCATTCCCCCCCCCCCCCCACAGCAATATCATCAATTTGTTTATTTAATGCATTTGTCACAGAGCCATACAAGTCGTTCCTAGTCTGCAGGAATTAGAAAACCAGTTTGTCTCTAAAAGGGAAAGACTTCAGCCAAGTGAATTCTTATACTATGACATGAATTATTATTTTTAAACTTTGCAATTTATTTTGGGACAGCTGAAAAGTTAAAGTTTAAGCATGCATCCTGAACTATGACAAATTTTTTGCTCACTTTATTGCTGAACCAACAAGGATTTAGAATAGAGCTTTTAGTCTTTCATTATTTTTGAAGCACACTAATTACTTAGTAAGACTTTTCCTCCATATCTCAAAACAGAGAGTTCCAAATAGTTGCATTGTAGTTCAGACCCACTAGCATGCCCATTATACACTCAAACACTCTGTATGCATTTGAAATTTAACAATGGAAAGAAAACTTGGGTCAGTTTCAGCCACTCTGCTTAAGTTTCCAGCCTTCTTCATTCACCTCTTTTCCAGTCTTTCTCCTCCTATCATCTTATTTCTACAACATCAAAGCTCCACATTCTGTTTTCCACTGGCAGGCTGGCATCATCCCCAAATGCCTCACTACTTTTTTTTTTTTTAATAGCTGGAGTAGTACTCATTTAGAACATCATTCTTGCTGTGACAACCAGGAGCAAAACATTCAGGGACACATCCATAAGTTGGACGGTGGTGGGAAACAGGCTCAGAAGTTCTAGAGCTCAAAGGGAGGTTACAGGGGACAGGTAAGTGATAGGATCAGGTGGATAAGCAGGAAGAAGGCGACAAAGAGAAATTCTAGTGAAATGGACTCAGAAGGAGAGTGTCAAGATAGGTCTTGAATTGGGTAGGAGAAAAAGCACAGCCATTCTATTTAATTATTTTGACACACACTGTTAAATATTGATTAGAGACCTGAAAAAATGACAAACTATAAAATGTGACTCTAAGTACATATAGATATTATACACAGTAAATAAATACGTTTCCCCAACAGCATTTGTGGACTATTCGCCTTCCCATAACTGAAACTGTATCTTTTCAATGCCAATTATTCCACACGTTAACATTCTTACCCACTCCTCCCTCCACAGCTATGGCCATCCCCATACATTTTTTCTGTCTGAACATAAAGTTACAACTTTTCCCACAGATTTCGTTTTAAACCAGATGTATATAAAGAAAGATACAAAAACAGATCTGTTTCGTCACTAAATAATTAGCTCATCTTTTTTACCTGTGAAACATTTAACTTCAGTTAATAAATGTCTATCAAGAAAAACATTTTTCTATATGCACCTCTCTCTTCTGTATTTATAATGCCATTCATATGTCTGACAGCATGACTGCAGTTAAAAAAAACCCAAAATATATTAAATATATAGTAGTTCTTTTGACTTCCACTTATGAAACTGTAGATCTGACCACAGCACCAAGAAAATTTTTTTTTTAAAAAATATTGTAATAAAAGAGAACTTACACCCTGCATTTGTAATAGGTAGCATTGTTGCCATTTCATTTGCAGCCTTCAAAATAAACATATGCAGTCTTTCTTACATTGTTGTTTCCCATTGCTGTTAGTTCTCTGCTACCTTTACACATGCAGAATTCAATAAATTCATTTTTCTTTGAAAACAACCTAACATGACAAGCTTCAATTCATTCCTTTTCAGGAATTTTAAGAAACTTTTCCTTGAAAACTTCAATGAAGCACACAGACCAGATTTCACTCTTGAAAAACTAGTATGGAATTCATATAAATTTAACCCGCAGGTTCTGCATCACAGGAAAACAATACATAAAGACATTGACCTTATATTAGTACATATGCTGTGCAGCTCACAACATCTAAATCACAAGCATGTGTAGGATTTAACTTTGAAATGTACTAAAACCACACCAAAAAAATCTGTGTTCAAATGATAAGGGTCTAACTTAAACACATTAACATAAGTTTAGTTAGAGGTTGCAACTCATTATTCACTCAACCCCAGTAAATCCTTAGTTTTGTCAGATTAAATCCGACCTGTAGCATTTTCTAAATAAATTTTGTAGTTTAATTTCCTGGTTTTTAACTTATTAAAACAAACAAAAAAAGCAATTATATTTGACATCCTGGATAGTATGATGGTATTATTATAGGCTAGACTTATACAGCATGATCGTGTTGTCCTCTCAGTAGCTGGGAAAGTTAAAGAGGATTTTGCAGGATAAAATAAGAAACCAACCAGCATTAGGGCTGTATCTCAGCAATGGATTTTAAAGAATAGATTGAAGGAACTGTTACATTCATTCTAGAAGGAAAACTAAACTCCAAATTTTGGTTTCAGATCCAAACATCCCCAAAATGTAAGTGTACTTGGTCTTTAATTTTCTGGTTCTGGACTCATTTCTAGTTTTCAGAGATCTCATTCTCAACCCATTTTTAAGTTTTAGGTGGACCACAGAAAATATATTCCAGTAAACTATATCATAAATCTGGTGGCAGAAAATGGTTAATACATTATTCACATTTTCCTCCTCACGTCCCAAAAACTAATAACCCTTGGCCCTCATTGGAGGGTAGTCCATGCTAAACACACACATGATTTCAGGGATCCACATAAGATTCTGGACCACATTCTGATTCTGGCTCAGAATTTTGGGTATCACCCAGGCGAAAATCACTTCACTTCTTTGGTCCAAACCATCTCCCGCCCCCCAAAATAGAAAGATTAAGACCTGAGACTATGCTTTTTCATGGGCTGCTGATCTCCTAATATTGGACATCTGTAAGGTATATGTACTGATCTCTGAGACCTATCAAGCGCCTCTATATTTAGATCATCAGGCTTTGTTGACTTGCATGTGTAGCCTGACACACTTGTGTAATGTCGCTCAGTGGTTCAACTCTTTTCTGTTCAAGCAGCCTCAAATAATTATTTTGGGGCAGTTGCTCATCTTCCAGAAGGATTTATCATATGAGGTTCTGTAAGGCTCCATACTGTCACAACCATCATTCATAGCTAGGGGTGGAGGAGAGGTTGCAAGATGATCTAGGCTGCAGTTTTTCCAAAATGTGTCCCATGTGCATCAGGCCCTCCTGGCACTATCTCCATGTCTACTCATTCCTTATCTAGGAGTGGAGCTGAAAGGAGAACAAGTTGACTGATGCTAATGTCCCAGGGTGGGAACCAGGTGTGGAGGCTAAGGAAAAATTTATGGGGGTGCAGGAGTGTCCCCCCACTACTCACCTGGGGGTGTGTGCCCAAGAGGGAGGGGCTGACTCGGGGTCTCTACACCCAGATGCTCAGCCTGTGATTCAGATTTTAGGAGAGGATTGTGTTTACCCTGATGTGAAGATGAAAATTAACTTTGCTTCTTTAAGCCAGGAAAGTCCAGCTTGTGAATATTCGATCTTGCCTGTGGACAGAGGGGCAAGGCAACCAGAGATGGAAGCTAAGG
>ML685758.1:21648436-21751929 GCA_007922175.1 Pelusios castaneus
GAGGGGCAAGGCAACCAGAGATGGAAGCTAAGGAGGAATTAGTGGGGATGCAAGAGTGTCCCCCCACTACTCAAGTGGGAGGGGGTGCCCAAGAGGAAGTGGCTGACTCAGGGTCTCTGCACCCAGATACTCGGCCTGCAAATTGGATTTTTGGAGGGGATTGTGTTTATCCTGAGGTGTGGGTGAAAATTAACTTTGCCTCTTCAAGTCAGCAGGATTTGGCTTCCAGCAGAGAAGGGGGTCCTTGTGACTACTCCATTCTGCCTGCTGACAGGGAGGAAGGGCATTTTCACCATGGAGGTAACATTGATGCAGTTATGCTAAATACACTAGCTGCAAAAATGAGCAGCCCAGAGAGATCGCATGATAACCTCTTAGGAGATGGAGGGGGAAAGGTATCCAATGCTGTTCAGGGGAACCATGGAGTGACCCCAAGGAGGGAGAAGGACTTCCTACACATGTATAGTCCTGGAGCTGGGGAATGGATCCATGAGGGGCCAACTGGCACGCAGGATTCTTCCCAGATTCTTGTTACCCCTGACCCTGGGATTCCAATACCACACGGGGCCAGAAGAATGTTGGTGAGGGCAAAGGGTTGAACCAACCAACCCTGCAACCAGACTGCCTGAACAAAGGGTGTGGTATGAACACATACTTGTAAGCACCTTTGTCAGCTTAATATTGATGTAAAACTAGATAATAGTGATTCAAATATGCATGTAACCTTTGTAGTTAGATGTGTGGTGTATTGATTTTTGATAAGGGTTCGTGAATGCCGAAAAGGGAGAATGGGGAAACTGAGGCATGCAGCCTCACCATATCGATGGAATGATTTTGCAAGAACTTTGAAGAGTCTGCCTCCGGATTAGACAGTGCCTAATCCTCCAGCAGTTTTGAAAGAAGGGAGATGTGACGGGATGCACATCTGTGCAGCCCTTGGGCGTGACCTGTATAATCTTTCTGTTCAGTTTTGCAGTGTAATTGTGTTATTTGATGACAATTACGCTATACCAGGTTCCTCTGTGAATGCTCAGAACATGGGCCACGTGATTACCAGGGTGCCATGTTCCCTGCTGCAACATGTATGTATAGATGTGAAGCATGTTACAGGGTTCAGACTCAGGACTGTCTCTAGCACAATGGCTGAAGATTTACACATCAAAGGGAATGCTAATGCCCTCCCCTGCTCAGGTAGAAGTGAAGAGAATCTCACAACAGGATAGTGAGGGGAGGGGCTGTGAGCAGTTTGTTAAAACAAAGACACAGAGACTGTGAGGGGGGAGAAGCTGCAGGCTTTCAGCCTGAGAAGACACCATCCTGCAACCAACCTCAAGCAAGATCGGGGCCCTGCCTAAGAACAGGCAGAGAATGGCTGCAAGACATCAGACAGCCAAACACCATGTGCATAATCTTGGACTCTGAGGTTAGTTTAGGTGAAGATGTTAGAGTAGTATGCGGTTTATACCTTTTATTTGATAGTGGTCACTCCTGACTCATTTGTAACATGTTGCTGCCTTGATTGGCCATATTCTCACTTGAAATCAGACTCTGATCAATAAACTAGTAGTTGTTTTACCTAAAGCTGTGTGGTCTTTAGAGGGTGTGGATGTGGGAGGCCGGGCACAATCCACTTCTTTGTTAAGTGGACGGACTTGAGACTAAGGTGATTGGGAGTGGGTCCCAATCCCTGTTAGGCAGTGGCTCCCAGTGTAGTGTCTGGGGCTGGGTGTGCTTGCTTGGGGACCAACGCCTGTGTGGCTAGTGGATTTACACCCACTGCCTGGGACCAATTACACGCTGGTGGCTGGTGTGGACTGACTCAGGAGTGAGCGGTCACCCAGCAGAGCGGGGTAAATTGGGGTTCAGGAGTGGGGTTCAAGCGGTCATAGCAGCACACCAGACTGGATTTGGGGAGCAGCCTGTCACAGATGTTCACAGTCTTTTCTATTGGATCTAAACATGGAAATAACAATTCATGCCTCTGTCATTTTAAGACTTATGGCAACACACTGTACATGATGCTACGGCTGATCCAGAGTACAGCTGTCTGACAATGCTAGCTGATGGTAAGATGTGATAACAGTTCTTCATGAGTTCTCAAGAACCCCATTGACTTCCTGCTCATGCCAACTTGCAATTCAAGGTGCTGAGTTTGGTCTACAAATCACAAGCTGGCTTGATCCTAGCTATCTGAATGACTAGCCCTCACCCTTTAACACACCACAGCAGTTAACATCTGCTGAGACATCCAGATAAAATCCCAATTTAAACATGAAGGGGCTGGTGACTGGGCATCCTCTGTTCTGAAATTACCTCCCTCTGCTGCTACAAGTACCAGGTTTACTGGCCTTCAGGGCTCAGTAAAACAACATCTCATCTTTAGGAATTTTCTTAAGAGGGATGAGGAGGAATGGCAAATGGGGAATTGGTTTCTTTGAAGGAATGGCATACATCCTAAACCCCCAACGCATGCAAGTGCATGACAGTGTGTGTTTATTGAATTCTATTTATATGCCCAAGTTCTAGTGAAATGCATATTTTATAAATCTAAAATTCACAAACATACACACACAGAGACAAGCATGTACTTCTGCATGCTTGCCAGTTTTAGATGTTTCTGTGCATGGAAAACAAATTAACTCAAGATGAAAAAAAATGTAAATTTGGCAAAGGATGTGAACTTATTTTTTAGATGTAGAAAATGCACCCATGGAAGCATCTGAACACCTCTACAGAATAATAAGAATAAAAACATTACTTGCCCAAAAAAAGAGTGCAGTAACTCCCTCCAAAAAGCTTAATTTATTTCACCAGCTATTCTACCTCCAGACATCGAGCTGACAGATGCGAATCGCTGGCCTCTCTAGTCAATGAATGTTTATTATCTAATAGATAATAGCCTGAAAGATGCTAACTGCTTACAGAAAAATCTGCCATTTTTCAGTCTTAACCTCATTATTTTACATTTCCCTAAATTAAATTACAAAAGGCACTTTACTGCCCACGTCCCCATTGTCAAGTTCCTCTGTATCCACTCTACTTCCTCCCTGTTTGGAGTCACTGCCAAATCTATACTACATGCTGCGCATCAGTGGACATCCATGTTATTAGTGGAGAGAGCAACGCTTTCAGCACAGACTTTACCAAGCCTCCATTTCTGCATGTGTAAATAATTGTATCGCGCCTTCGGCTTTGGTCATTCACATTTCAGCTCTTGACTGCTGAAGCGCAAATCATAAAATTTGACATCTAACTGATCTAAACTGCAAATGTAAAAACCTGATGGTGAAAACCTGCACCCAATATTTAGACCCAGAGAAACAGATTAAACACACCACTCGGTTACAGATTAGGCAAGAGGGAAACTATTTCCAGCACTGGCCTATATTAAGATGTTTTAGCATGCACATTCTAAAAAGTATTTTAGATGTAAAACTCCAGCAGTACTACATGTGATAAAAGCAATTCCACAATCACACCACGTGAGTTGTTACGGTTTATCGTACACAAAGGCAGACAACCCTTAAAACATCACTTTACCATAAACACCCATCGTTTCAAAACAGAGTACAACTTCTCCTTAATTTAAGTATTGCAGAACATATGGCTGTAAAGCATTCTAATGTTTGCCACCTAGTGTACTATCTAGGCACAATATAGGAGATTTAGAATGGAATTTTTCACCTTAACTCTGGATTCTTCAACACCAGGCTTTTAAAGGCATATTCTTGGTACCATGGTTTTGTTTACTACGGCTGCACAAGATTCAAAGGATGCCCCCTCCACAAAATGCTGCTCAATTTCCAGGGATTTTTCTAAGATTTTATTCATAAAAAGAAAGAAGATTGCATTGTGTTTTGCTTGCAATTAGAAGGCTGCACTCTTTGCTTGCTTGCCTGAGACACAAATATATTATTCTCTAGTGGAAATTTACAGAACGTAATCTTAAAAAATAAATAAATAAATAAAAAATAAAAAAAAAAAAAGGCAGAGAGCCAGCTGGAAAAAGAGAAGAATTTCTTTTTTCTACCTGCATATGAACTATTTATACAGCTTATTTCCCCTCCCCAGGATTACTTACTTCACTATATTTAGAAAAAGAGTAATTGTTGGAACATCAGAAAAGATACTGAGACAGCAGAGTCTTGTGAACTTGTGGTTTATTTTGCATGTTCTCCTGGGTACCAGCAGGTCTGCAGGAACTTGCAACTAATCTGTTTAATCTGGAATTTCTGACTCTTGGCACTAAGAGCCAGGAATTAAAAGCTTTCATTTTGAGACTGTCTTCATGCCAATGTACTGAAGAAAAAAACCCCTAGGCATTGTCCCCCCATCACATAAAATTTTTATGTAATTCTTTCTCCCTAGTCAAAAGGGCTATGTCTACACTTACTAAAGTTAGCTCAAAATAGTTAATTTGAACTAACTAATTCGAACTAATTTTAGTTAGTTCGAATTAACTTAATTCGAACTAGCAAAATTTAGTTCGAACTAAGCAAGTGCCATTCATGGCACTTGCTTAGTTCGAATTAGCAAATTGCATTGAGTTCAATGGGCCGGTTAGTTCAAACTAAGCAATTAGTTCCAACTAACAGGGCCACATTGGTTAATTCGAACTAACTAGTTCAAATTAACCCTTAGTTGGAATAGCATATTCGAATTTATTAGTTTATAAACTTCCTTAATTCGAACTAACTTGCCAGTGTAGACATAGCCAAGGAGAGCTTGCTCCATAATGTGACTGCAATTCTCATATGGAAGGCATGTGTGGAAATGATATAAATTATACGGGCATCTACACTGCCTCCTCATGTCCACCCTCCTCATGTCAGGTGGAAATGGGACTCAGGATGGGAGTAAAGTAACTCCCACTTCTAGAATTTGCCTACACTGGAAAAATCAGTAGCAACATTACAGACATTACAGCTACAACGGTACAAGCGCAGACTATGACATTAAAATAGGCTAAGTCTCCTGCCTAGTGCAAATGGTCTAGATCACAGCAACTTATATTTGTGTGGGAGGACAGTATTAACTAGCAATTTTCAGGAACAGGAATAAGGCTGCTTTGTGAACTTTACTGCAGATCTGCTCCAGAAAACTGCTGCTGGAAGGGCAATTTTCATGAGGCCTTCCTGACTTCTTCCCTGGACCACATGTGCCAGGAATTTTTATGATAAGGTCCGCTGGTTATCCGAGTTCAATCCAATTTGGTAACTCTTCTGGATACATACCAAAGCTTACCTTTCTTCTCGGAAAAAGGATAGGATGAGGATTGAGCAGGATTTTTAATGATGATGGCATACAAGTTATAAGGAGAAAGGTAGGATTATGACTCTGTAGTTAGGTAAGCAGATCAACGTGATTACTGTACATTTTAGATATTGGAAGAAGCATCCAGTGCTCAGATGAGTGCTTCTGTCTCTTATTTAGAAATCTAAATAAATAAATACATCTAAAACAAACAAACAAGCATTGGCCTGAGGAGAACTTTGCTTCTAGTACACATCTCGAAGATCTAATCTAAAACTTAAGGCTATAAACAGTCACAGAATTCACATGTAATGGAAAGTATACGAGAATATCTCCAAAGGTAACAGAAATTGGTGGTCTTCGTCTGCCATATTCCCATCTATAACATCTATCCTTTTTTTCTGGTTACTGCTGGAGTGGGCCTCTCATTCTCAGAAGAAACAGCTCTGTTTTCAGTTTACAACAGAAAGGCACGAAACATGAAACTGTCCTTCAGTTTATATCAAAGCTTACTGTATTCAAAACAGTTGCTATGTCTGCTGTGGAATGATCACACAGACAGAACACTGCTTGGGGTGCTTTGAAAAAAAAATATTTTCCTTTTCCTGAGTCAAATCTATTGGATCTCCCCTAACACTCATATGTGGAGTAATTTCAAAATTGGCCTCAAAAGGAAAATAAATCCACAAGACTTGACTGGAAAAGCTAAGATACTCTGAGGCATCTCAGCAATAATAAATAAAAAATTAATTTGGGGAGGACATATATGAAATACAGTTTAATCTGGTCTCCTTTTAATGCTAGCCGACCAATGTGACACTTTAGTGAACTGGCTACTGCATGGATTAGCAGACGACAGACCTTGTCCCAGAAGTTTGGTGGTTTTGAGTTTGGTGGTTTTTTTGGGTTTTTTCCAGAATTTAATATCAGGAACACAATTTACAGAACGGGTCATCTTAAGGAATATAAGATATACTGCTACCTTTGAGCACCACTCTTCGGGACATGAGGGTGGAAAAGTGACTACATTGCTGGAAGATGCTGTGTCTCGCAAACATCCTCCTCCGCTCCTACAACCATTGGGCCTTACACCAAGTGTGAACTGCAAAGGGAGGTGGGAGGCTGGAAGATGGGCTTCCATTCCGCGGAAAGTCCACATTGTTGATGTGGAAGAAACTAAAAAGTTATTTGTCTAGGACCCCAATTCAGATCTGTTCACTGTTCATAGATCAGCTTTTAGGCACATGACGACATTCATATAAAGCAACTAAGCAAGGGCCCGCACCCACAGATCAAACAAGAAAATAAAACACAGACTTCTGATGCTATTTTCTTAACACCAAACAAAATTTCTCAACTCAGTCCTTCCCAGTCCATCAGTTCAGTTAATCCTTCCTTTCTGAAGAAAAGCATGGCGTGCAGCATATCCTGAAAATCACAGAAGTGGGGCTGTTCTAGCATAAACAAGAAGGGGAAAAAATCCCAGACCAGGTATCCCTCTGACTGACCCTTGATAAGAAAAATATACATAGGGCGAACACCATATGATGATACATATCTCAGTAAAACTAACTGAGAGAATGAATTACAAATGACTGGCTGATGGTAAACAGCTGTACTTTTAATACAAGACCAAATAATTCTCTCTCACGATCTCTGCTCCTTACATTCCTTCTAAATTCTTGACCAGTGGCACTGAATCCCAAGAGGCTACAGCAGGCACACACTCTATGGACAGGAAGTACTGAAGGTATTTTTCCCAGCCAAAGCATGAAATTATATTATTCTTTTTTTATACCCCAAGGTGAAGAACAATTGGAGAGTATAGTGCAAACGTAAGTGCTATGTTTTCTGATATCCGTCTTTCAGATCCTTTGGCCTGATGGTACATCTGTGGACTGGAGGTTTACAACTTAGGAACAAATGATGTAGGATGAATCCATGGTATTGCCTTATTTGCTGACAAAACATTAATCTTCAGACCAGAGCCCTGTAGCTCAGGCCAATACCTATTTTCCATTTAGTCTATTACAGGGGTAGGCAACCTTTGCCAACGTCCATGCCAGCCGCTACTCCCTGACCCTCAGCTGGTGCCAGCAGCCCCCTCTGCCAGAAAAAAGTGATGGCCACCTGAAAATTCAGTGGCGGACACAGCCAGGGATGAAAGGGAGTCACTTCCCAGGCATGCCTCTGAAAGGAGCCGCTTACTCTTTACTTTAACATGAGAAGAATTAGGCCCTACCTGACCAACCCTTCTGGAGAATGATTGTCCACAATAAAGAACACCTCCCTACTGCAGAAACTCTTTTTTTTAGAAGGAAAAGAAATGTGTAATCAAATCTGGTGTCATTATGTTAATTGCGATTCTGATGTTCGTATTTCATTCTATTCTATCTGTTATGTTCTACAAAGCACTGACCTCTAAGATGCATTGTTTCACTTCTGTTTAGTATGTACTTAAACAAATTATACAACATTGTATTTAATTCACCTCCTCATGTATATGTATATTTCTCTCATTTATATAATACCCTCTCTGTTGGATTATCTTTCGTATATAAATGAAAAATTTCAATTAAACAGCTGGGGTGGGGGGAAGCATGCACAATAAGGATAAAGTTGCTATTCTTCTTACTGAGGAAAAGAATTTCCGAGTGTTTTTTAAAGTGCTTCCATTCCACAGTTTTCATTGAGTTTAATTAATCAGTCCTCATTTGCATCTTTTCAAACACACTGCTCTTCGGCATTACCATAGTTACCGCATAACTTAACAGTAGCCAGATTTCCAAAAGCCAATCAGAGAGAGCTTCACATGAACTGTTCGTTGACACAAGGTGATGCTTTACTTTGTGGAAACAGAAAGAACCTCACTGCACTTTGGCTTGAACATGCTTCCTGTAGAGAAAACCCCCTCTTATTTCTAATATTGCTTTATTTAGCTCATTAAGCAAATGTAGTGCTTTTGAACCTAATGAAGTAATTTTAGACTTAGTTTAGAACACGTTACCACGGCAAACATAGTGTCTCCATAAAAGAATTCTGTTCATTTTATTGTTAGAGAGGACTCTAGCAGGTAGTTTAGCCCACAAAATTAGTTATTTCTTTGAGAGGACTGGGAAGAGTTTTATAATACCAACTAGTAAATATAAAAGTCATATAGGTTTGCTTTTTAACCTCAACTGTCCAGAAGTTAAACTGGGACGAGCTTTAACCTCAGCTGTCCTTCAGAATCCAAGGCTAGACATGCCCATCAAGTCTGCCACAAAACTTCCCCAAATTAATTCCTAAAGCAGCTTCTAGAAAATTTGATTTTAAAGTTCTCCATGATGGAGAAGCCACGACAACTCTTGGTAAATTGTTCCAGTGGTTAATTATTGTTAAAAATTTATACCCTGTTTCCAGCCTGAGTTCGTCCAGCTTCAATTTCCAAACATGGGATTATGTTATACTAATCATGTCACCCCTTAACCTTCTCTTTATTAAGATAAATAGGTTGAGCTGCTTGGGTCTACTACTATAAGGCGTGTTTGCTAAATCCTTTAGTCCAGTAGTTCCCAACTTGTGTTTCAGGGGCCAAAAGTGACCCTCGGGGGCTTTCAAAGTGGCCCTCGGCTCCCCTCCTGCTAGCTGCAGTATGGAGTCACTACCTAAAGACCCAGAGGGAGTGCATTTCCACAGGGCTAAAGACTGATGCAGGCTGCTTGCTGCAGCCAAACGATAGGAGATTATTGCTCCCATCCCCTTGATCTATAGCAGGACAAAGCGCTCTGCCTAGGTCCATAGGTGCTAGGGTCCCTGCTGGAGTCAGAGGGAGGGGAGGGGAGCACTGATCTTCCATTCCCCTGGCTGCAGAAGGGAGCCACTGCCTTGGGATACAGATAGAGTGTGCAGAGCTGCAGGCGGTTGGTTTCCCTGTTGCAGCCATGGAGAGGGGAGAACTGCGAGCAAGAAGGCAAATTGCCAGAGTGGGGGAGGGGGTCTGCTGGTGGCATCTGGTGGCCCTTTAGGGCTGTGAAAATGATACCTGTGGCTCTTAAGCCAAAAAGGTTGGGATCCACCGTCATTCTCATGGCCTGTCTCTGAACCCTCTCCAGTTTATCTACATCCTTCTTGAACTATTGGCACCAGAACTGGACACGCTATTACAGCATCAATTGCACAAGTGTCTGATAGAGGTAAACTAGCCTACTTGTGATCACCCTTTCTGCCACATTTGCATTGGAAGCTAATTATGTTCACCTGATTATGCACCATGACCCCCAAATCTTTTTCAGAGTCACAGCTTCCCAGGATATAGTCTCCCACCCTATACATAAGGTCTACATTCCTTGTTCCTAAATGTTTACATTTAGCCATATTAAAATGCATATTTTTTGCTGATGCACAGTTGACTAAGCAATCCAGGACACACTATATCAATGAGTTGTCCTCTTCAACACTTATCACAGGGCTCGACAAAACTGCCACCCAACTAGGTGCCCAGCTTCAAAGTAAGGCACCTAACTGAGATGCCCCACCCACCCCGCAGAAAAACCACCGGTGGTACAGAGCCCCTATGCTGCTGAAATGCCACCGAATCCACCAGGTGATTTATTTCTAAGCACCATAGGGCACTCCTCTGCTGCATTTCTGCTGCAGAGCTAGGCACCAGGCTGCAATCCCCAGGTGCCGTGGTGACCTGGTGCCTGGGATTTATCAAGCCCTGACTTATCACTCGCACAATTTTTTGTCATCTGCAAACTTTATCGGTGATTGTTGACAAGTTCCAAAGGGGTAGCTGTGTTAGTCTAGTTCAGCAAAGAGACAAGTGCCACAAGACTCCTTGTTTGTTTTATCAATGATATTTCTATGTTTTCTTCCAGATCACTGATGACTTGTTAATAGCTGTGCTCAAACAAATGAATAACAAATCACAGTTTCAAAGAGAAACTGCAGAACCAGAATTCATATGTAAATTTGTCTCCATTGCTTCAGGGTTAAACAGGTATTATGATTTTTTTTTCTCATTTTAACAGGTGATTTAACCTCACCTTCCTCTCTATGCTGTTCCCCAGTGTTTGAATCTTAACATCTGTTTCGATTTGCTCTTACAGCTTGACCTGATCCTATGTCTTACACTTCTCTGCATTTATTTTCCTCCCATTCTGTAAATTCCCCATCTTCAAACCACGAAAGCTCATGCAATAAATAAATTTGTTAGTCTTTAAAAGTACCACAGGACTCCTTTTTTGTCATTAAAATTTTTTTAACAACATAGGGTCAAGAACTGATCCCTGCAGGGCCCAACCAGAAACATATTCATTGGATAATGATTCCCCGTTTACAATTTCATTTTGAGACATTTATCAATTAGCCAGCCTTTAATCCATTTAATGTGTGCCATGTTAATTGTACATCTTTCTAATTCTTTAAATCAAAACATCATGCAATACCAATTCAAATGCCTTACAAAAGTCTAAATATATTATATCACCCATCAACCCTATACCTTGTAATTGTAAGCTCACTAAAAAAAGACATCAAGTTAGCTTGATGGAATCTATTTTCCATAAATCTATGCTGAATGGCATTTTTATTGCCCACCTTTGATTCTTTATTAATCAAGTCCCATATCAGCCATTCCATTATCTTTAGAATTAAACACTCTTCTAGAGGCACAAAACATTACAAACAGAAAAATGGCAAAAGGGATCTTTTAAAAATATTTTCACTTTAATAATCTACAACAAGCTGTTATTAGTAATATAGGAAAGGAAACTATTTATAAGGCTCCAAACCTGACAGCGTTCCTTCCTGTGGTAAAATAATGTGCTACCTTTCCATGCTATATAATAGTCAGATTTTCAATCAGCATTTCAAATTATGCCACATTTTAGCAGCCATGAGGGAAATGTACATGCTCATATATTTTTACTAGCTAATATACTACTTCATGTTTGCACAGTGCTTTCAGTGTGTAAAGCACTGCATAAGGGCTATAATTAATCTTTTCAACAGATCAATGCTTTCTCCTAAACTACATGGGAACACTACCTGTGCCTTCTTTAAAGCCTTTAAAACAGTTATCATAATGTGAGAGGACCTTGAGAGGAAATCTGAAATATTAAATTGTTATATGTTTACTTGGATAAATATATAGCACAGTATTTTTACATTTACTGATTATAGTGTCTTCACTCAGACCAAAGTTTGGATGAGGGCATTGTCAGTAACTGGCAACTGAAGTGTCAAATTTGGATCCACATGCAGATGTAGAATTTGCTGCATTAACTGGAGTGCAGATGTGTATGTTTTTAAGATACATGTTTGCTGTACCGACTGGCTTAAAAGTGATGAGACTTATAGAAAGTGATATTTATACTCATAGGTGATCTTAGCAGGTGGGCAGTGTGGGCAGCTGCCCAGGGCCCTGCAAGGGAGGGGCTCCATGACACACCTGGCTGCCCATCCACTAAAAGCATCTGCTGTGGGGGACAGGACAACAGGGGGTTGTGGTCCCTGGCAGGGGAGTTGGAGGGCAGTGGGGGACTGGCAGAGGAGTGGGTTGACTTTTGCCTGGGGCCCCGGAAACCCTAAGGCCGCCCCTGTTTATACTTATCAAGAAAATGTTTTAAATGGTGGCTCCTGATAAGGTTGCTGCTATAACCCTTGGGTCACTTTGAAATCCCAGAATAGAAGATCCCACTGAAGTGGAAAGAATTATTTGGAGGAATAAAAATCTAATTTCTCAAATACATGAAGCAAAGTGATGCTCTTTGGGGGAGTTTTGCTGTTTAACTTGCTTTATTAATTTAGAACCTAGATTTATGCATGCCAAACTGAAAATTAGGTGCATTAATATTGCAACAGATCAAGAAACTGAAGAGTTACAGAAATTCTATTCTTAATTCAAGTCATTGAGGGAGGAGGTTTAAAATGTGCATGTTAAGTAAAGGCAGAATATCTGCTTTAACTTGGAATTTCCTGATGGTTTGATTTATAATCCTAAGTGTAAGCTTGAGTGTAACTTCTGGCCGTGCACTAGTATATCCAAATATTTTTATGCTCTCAACCACAGCTATTTATTCAGTATAATGCACTTATATTCATAAGAGTATCTATGCAAATATTCATAGTAGATTTTATATTGTTACATAAAGGCCATGTTTGCTTGCTGTACACATATTTTCAATTCTGTAGACAATCAAAATTTGTTCTTAGCCACAAACATATTTTTTCCCCTACCTAAACTTTAATAATTTTAGAAGAGGCTCAGCTCCCATATGGGGAAAGAAGGCTCTTATCCAACATCAGAGGAAACTAAGTAGAGCTTCAAGAATCAATACTGACAGGCTTAATAAGGCTAGAAGAAAAGGTGAATGGAGCTTCTGTTTGTAGTAAGAGGGCAGGTCTCTAGCAACCTTTGACCTTCATGGTCTTACTATCCCTGTGTGTTGGAAGAGGTCAGTCACCATCAGTTTCCCAACTGTGTTCACACTTCACTCAGTGGGAACTTCTGGGTGCTCCTCACCCTGGACAATGAGTCCCCAAAAGCCTGTATCTGGTATCCTTCATCCCCACCCAACCCCACACACCCTGAGATTCACAATATCGCAGCTGAGTCTTTGATTTCAGTTCATTCTTCTATCTCACTGACCGACTGGTGATGCCTCACCACCAATACATATGCAAGGACAGGGTTGACATTTTAGGAGGTTGGAGGAAAATGCATCTCAGAAAGTCTGGAAGGTTTAATGAGATTCTACGAAGATCCAGAACATTCTAGGAGGTTAGTGGAAAACGAATCCATATATGGAATACCTGAAACTTTTGACTTCAAACATTCTATTTTCCTCTTTGTTGTTAACAACAAAAACAGCTCTCTGAGCCCGGTGTCCCCCAGGCCCAGCACCCCAATCATTCACCCGGATCGCCTGCACTTAAATCTGGCCCTGTATAGACACACATATATTCCGTCTGCTGATGTGTCACCTTAAAGAAGTAAAAGTAACTCTGCTACCGCTCAGCACCCAACCCCTCTCCCACACTGACTTCCACAGAAGTTGAAAATTCTTGGCACTGTGCTGTGCACGGGGCACATGACCCGAGTCTGGCGGGGACCTGGGGCCCAGTTCCTGCCAAGGCCAGGGATCCGGGCCTGGCCACCGCCAAGTGCCCTGATCCAGCCTACGAGGGCTGGGACTGAGCCGCAGGCTGGTGGCAGCAGGAGCCCGATCAAGGCCCCAGACGGGGATGGATCAGGCCCCCCCGGGATGAACCTGGCCCTCCCTGTGGGATGGATAAGAGCCAGGGGCAGGACCCAGGCCCCAAACCTATTTTGGGGGCAGCAACACCCCTGGCACTGAGTGCAATCAGGCCTTTTTTTCTTTATCTTTCTGTAATAAAAGTGGTAGAACAAAATCTTTTTAAAATTAGATTTTCAAATCTAAACTAAATAAACCCTCATGCTAGAACTACTGGCTACATTTTAGTCACCAGGAAAATGTGGCTAATAACGGAAAATGCTGACAACTGTAACTGCCACCAGTAGTACAAACACTGCCAGCCTAAACCTTGTTTCTTTCAAAGCAAGCTGAAAAAAACTTAAACATTTAGTAAATACTGAACAAGCAAGAGAGAAACCGAGGAATGTGATCTATCATTCTCCAAGTATGTTAGTGGGAAGTCTAGGCTCCACATTACTTTGCTTTCATAACATTCTCCATAGAGTAGCGCAGCCTCCTTGAACAGTGGAGGGCAAATTCCCTGCTGGTGAAACTCCATTGACTTCAGCAGAATTATCCCAGCGGAGAATTTGGCCCTGGAATTTTTAATCTGCAGTCCAGAAGCTGGCATCCCCTACAGAGCAGGACTCATTTTTTCCCCACAAGGGTGGCACTGGTGTAGCTGCTATAAAGAAACGGAAAACATTTATGCCAGAGGTGGAATATGGCAAAGAAGAAAGCGGTTAACATATTTTAAACCTTGGGGCAGAGTTTAAAACAGCTATCCTTTGGCAAACGTGGAGATGGGCCAGGCAGCAAGCTCTGCATTCAGAAACAACAGCATTTAGAAGGAAATTGCCTGGCATTTTTCACGCATCTGAACTGCCAAACTGGATTTTGATTTGTGGGTGGGAGATCTTTGCTTACTTACCGTCTTGCAGAGAGTTACATTAGCCGGGGGGCAAGTTCCAAAGGGGGAGCCGAGTCAGTCTAGTCCAGCACAACACACAAGGAGCCCTGCGGCTCTTTTAAAGACTAACAAATTTATTTATCACATGAGCTTTCAGGAAGGTGGGGAAAAAGCGCCACTAGACTCCTTGTTTGATTAGCCAGGGGAGGAGTTCCTGGCAGCACCCAAGCCGCAGCACAGGACGCCTCTCAACATCCACTGGGAGAGTTTGCACGAAGCTCAACTTCCTGCAAACGACCCCTTTCGAGGCATGGGCTGTCCTAGGAGCCGCATCTACCACCAGCGGTGCGGGGGGCGGCCCTCGCGGCGTCCCAGAGCCCCGGCTCCGGCCCCACCCAGGCACAGGGGTCAGCCCACGCAGGACTGATAGGCGGCTGGCCCGGACCCGGCAGGGAGCAGCGCGCTGCCGGGCTCGCCACCAGCCCCCCGACGTGCACCAAGGCCGGGCCGGCCGAGCCCCGCCCGCAGCGCCCCAGCCCGACCTCCCCCGGCCCCGGCTGCAGCCGGACGCGCTCCCCCTTACCAGTGTGCGCCGCGCGGGCCGGGATCGCAGGCAGCCTCGGCGCCGCCGCTGGAGGACAGGCTCGCTCTGCGCCAGCGGGGAGGAGGGACCGGGGCCGGCGCACAATGCAGGAGGCCGGACTGGAGCTTCCTCTCTGCGCTGCCGGGACGGTCACAGGCACCGGCTGCGGCCGCGGGGGGGCGGCTCCCCACGGCCGGGCTGGGGGCCAAGGCAGCGCCGCGAGCCCAGGGCTTGGCCAGCGCCCGGGTGGGTCCCCTCTCGTTCCGGGCGAAGAAGCGCTGGTCTTGGGCAGGCGGCGTCGACCCACGCTGAACTGATTTGTCAGCAAGGTTGAGCGTGTCTCGGGCCCGGCTTGAGCATGGTAAACCTAAGCATCCTCAAGGTGTGATCCTGCAAAGGTCTCTCCCTCCTGCAGTCCAGTTCCCACAATGATTTAGGCACTTAGACGCCTAAATGTCAATAGGACTTGGAGGACAAGGGCCTGGTCTACATTTAAAAATTAGATCAACCTGGCTGTGTTGCTCAGTGCAGCGAAATTTTGTGCCCTGCGTATCATAGGTGTAGCTAATCCCTTTAGTGGGTATGGCAAGGTGAGCAAAATCATTCTTTCCGCATCCGTCCTACCCCCCCACCCCTCCTTAGAGAGATTGGAGTTGCCATGTTAGCAGAACACCTCCTTCCATCAATGTAGGAAACATCTACACCATTGGTTTTCAACCTTTTTCACTTGTGGACCCCTAAAAAAATTGTGGAGGTGTGGACTCCTTCAGAAATCTTAGATATAGTCTGCAGATCAGGGGTCTGCAGGTCCCAGGTTGAAAACAGTGGTCTACATGTAACACTACAGCCACACAAGTACCGTAGATATGCCCTTCGTCTCTTGAAGATGGGACTTAAGACTCCCAAGACACTTAAGTGCTTTTGTAAATATTACTTAAGTGTCTAACTTTTCATCAACAGGACAACTCACCTGCTTAAATTCCAGAGAGGTAGCCATGTTAGTCTATTTCAACAAAGCAAACAAAGAGTTGTGTATCCCTTTTAAAGACTAACAAATAAAACTCATGAGATAAATAAATTAGTTAGTCTTTAAAAGTGCCACAGAACTCTTTGTTTCACCTGCTTAAAGTTAATCATGTGTTTAAGAACCTTGTGGAATTGGCCTTAGCTGAGATCAGATGAGGGAAAGGCTATGAGCCTTAATATAGTCTCTTGAAAGGTGCAAAAAAAGCAAATTTACCTTGAAGAAGTGAGAGATTCCACAAAGCTCAGTCCACTTTTGTCATCCAGTTCAAAACTGCAGAAGTGTCGAATGGCGATCTGAAGGCCCAAATCAAGCATTAGGCCGAGCTTGACAATGCAGTCATGTACTATACTAAGAAAGTGCTGCTCTTCAGATGACACTGTCTGTTCCACCCATCTCTGGCTAATGTTCAGATGGAAGTTAAAGAGCCTAGGTCAGTTTTTGTGAAATAAATTGGTGTAACAATTAATGTTCCCTCTCCACAAAATAGATCAAAACACCACCCACTTGAAAACTGTATTTTCTGGCAATTTTTTCTTTCTGTCATACAAAGTAACACTTACAATTGGTATAACAGAGAAGTTAGCAAAAAAAAATAAAAACTTTTTTCAGTTTGTTTACTTTGTTCTATTGAAAGGACTTTGTATAAAGTCACTGTCATTGGTTTGTTATTTGCACTTTCATGATGACATCATTCTCACACTTTGTTCTAGTTCCAAAGGGGTAACCGTGTTAGTCTAGGTCAGCAAAATAAACAAGGAGTCCTGTGGCACTGTTAAAGACTAGCAAATTTATTTATTGCATGAGCTTTCATGGGCGAAAATCCCACTTCATCAGATGCTTGAAGATGGGGATCTTACAGAATGGGAGGAAAAAAAACTTTGTTCTGAGGTACATTCATATACATGATTTTCACCATGTCCTGGAAGAGGATATTTTTTTGGGAACACAATTGCAGATCTGCTGTTATTTCTCAGCTTGGGATAGGATAGTAGCTTCTAAGAACTCCTGAGTGGAGCCTGAGAGCAACAGAAGCTGATGGGCTGACCAAAATAAGACCGCATTCCCCATACTCTTTGATGGGACTGGGCAATGGGAGAGACAGAGAGCATTAATCTTACCTCCCTAGACCCTAAACGGGGTCATAAAGTGTCTATAACTTGAGGCCAAGGGGAGTTTGGTTCTTCCTTCACTAGATCCCTTCATGGACCAAGGAGCAATGGGAGCTGGAGTGAAAATGTGACACAGCTCTTGTCACGCCTGACATACTTATTACACCTCACACACTGGTATCTTGGTATTTATTTAAAAGTTGATATGTGCTATATCATTTGAAATCTAATAGTACACTGGTCGAGGTCACTGTGAAATATGTGCAACAAGTCAGTAGGCAAAATTATGGATACTTTGATATTAAGTGTTTGAGACTGTAAACAGACAAAGGTGGCAAAACAGTTTCTTCTATATAAAGGGGAAAGAAAACAGTGGCAAATGCCCTGTCCAAGAAAGAGGGTTCTAACCTACTGCCTCTGGGTCAGCCAGTGGCTAATCCTCCTGCAGTTTTTGTAAGGGAGCGGAGATGTGATCCTAAGGGCAACCCGGTGCCAGAGGTCAAGGGGCTCACTAGTATCAGGTGCTGACCAATTCAGTGTATCCAACTCATTATGGTTATAATCTATATGGTGTCAAGTAAGATATCCTTGGAAAACTAATGAGAGTCCTGTAGCACCTTAAAAACTAGCAAAGGAGGACAGAATCTCACCTGATAAGCAATTGAATAATTGATTGCATATATTTCTGTATTATAAAAGTGTATAGAGTGAGGTCTTTTATGAAAGCCTTTGAGTGGTGATTTATAATTGTGAATTGTGTGTGTTAAAACTAGGAAGGAATTACAGGTACTCGATATTAGGCTTTACAGTCAGTGACCAAACAAAGGGGGAAAACATGCTTTTCCTCAGGCAAGAGGGGAGGCAACTCTTGACCTATCTCCAGTGAAATTAAATGAAGTATGACCAGAAACAACAGAAGCTCCATTTACATAGAAATCAGCAGGGAGGTGGAAAGCCCCCAGAAGGGAAAAGAAGAATTCTTTCAGAAACAACGTCATTGACCTTTGGAAGATAGAAGTCATCTTTGGCATCCATCAGAAGACAGACACAAGGTGAACTTTTGCTGGCTGAAAAAGAAGAACTGACCATAGATTAGAAACCTGCTTAGACCAAGATCTTTAACCTAAAAAGACAAGGGAGGCCAGCCCTTTGTACTTCTGTGGAGGGTTCTGACTGAGGGAAAGTCAGTCATGGCTGGGAAGAAGGAAGATTGGTGAGAGACATTATCTTGAACACAGCCTGTACCTTGCCAAATTAAGTGTTGGACGTTTAGATGGTGCTTATTTTAGATGTGTTTATTTGCTTGTAACCTTTTCTAACTTTATTGCTTTCACTTGGCATCATTTAAACTATGCCCTATTGTTAATACATTTGTTTTAGTTTGACTGTAAACCAGCTCAGTACTGTGTTTGAAGGAAAAGGGTTATTGGCCCCAGTTAAGTTAATAGATATGGTTTTTGTCTCTTTAAAGGCACAACCAACCTTACTGTTTCTCCGAACTGTCCAGGAGAGAGCTGGATGTTGCCGAGCGCACGGTTTAGGGCCATTCCAGACTGAGAGCATCTTGGTGTCACCTTACTAGTTGTAACCAAGGCTGGTGGAAGCCATGCTGGGGCTGTAGACTGTCTGCTGGGGTCAGAGCTGCTGAACCAGAGCTGTCTAGAACACTCCACTCAGTGTGTAGGCTGGTTGGTAGCATTCCACGTTGCATCCAACCCCCATGTTTGAAGAATGGAAGAGAGTTCTTCAGTCTTCAGGACATCTCTGCACGTCCTGAGGAGGAGTTTAGAGTTTGGTGTTGCGGTGGAAGACAAAGGCAGGTGGAGGAAGTGCAGAAAAGGTGCCAACTGGAAATTTTGGGATTAGTCCATTTTAAAAAAAATCAAGCTGAGTGTCCCTTTATTAGGATACTCTTTTCATCATTGACACCAGTGATTTTACTTGCATGGTAGGCTGAGCCTACCTCCTCTAGTCTTAGGGCATTTTCTTGTTAGTTCAATTAATACTTGAGATAGGAAGGAAACAAATTAGATGGAATTTATCCACAAGCGAGATATCACGTGTAAGTAGAAGGCAGATAGTCTCTGGCAACAAACATATTTTTCTTTTCCCGTGTTACACAACCCTGCCCCAAAGGTCAAGTCTTTTGTTGGTGCAAGACAATGATTTCTTTCTTGCACTGTATGCATCCCAAGGATTCATTTAAACAATTTCCTCCTGTCCTGAAAGTCAAAACAAGAGAACTGGAGCTGCTGAAAAGTAAGGCCAGCGGAGCCATTAATCTGCAGTTACACCCTAATCTTGTTTCATTTCCTGTCCTTTCCCCAGTTTACAATAAGTGTACAACAAACCACTGAACCATCAAGTCACTAAATCTTTATAGCATTAAACAAGTCTTTTGGTGAAATTACAGTTCTATTCTGGTTAAGGCTCCAGCATTTAACTATTTCTCCAACAGGTAGAGGGTTCATTTATTTATTCTAGCATGCATAATTTGTTTTAATTTCAATAGAGGTGTCACTTTCTAATCTTGTTTGTTAGAAGAACAATATCAATGCCTTTCTCTACTCATTTTCTTTCTAAAGATGTAGCTTACATAATATAATGCTTCATCAAGTTTACATTTATTGATCATACTTACTTCAGTGTAAATAAAAAGTGAGGAAACTATTTTGCATGTTGCCAGGACTGGGTAAGTTGCTCAGAAAAGAGGAACATGGAAAAAACAGTCATAAATTAGACAAGTGCTCCATCTAATTCAGGCTCCAAGAGTGACCAGTACCAGATACTTCAGATAAACATGTAAGATAGTCTAAGATAGACATGCCCAGAGAGGAAGTTTGTTTCTCACTCTCATCAGCTACCACTGCCTTATACCTGAAGCATGAAGGTGTATGTCCCATACACATAATTTTTTAATTCTAATGCAAATGTGGGTGTTTATTATAATAAAAAATAATTTATTATAAAATATTTATTATGTCAAATCCGCTTTTGAATTCCACTGTTTTTATCTCAGTGATATTATATAGCAATGCATTCTGCAGTTTGTGAAATTATATCTATATATAAGGCATTTCTCTTGTCTATTTTAATTTGTCCCCTTTCAGTTTCATCAGGCATCCACTTTGTCCCTGTATTTTAAGATGGGTAAAAAGGAGCATCCAGTTTGTAAACCACTACCTGTAAATAAAACAATCACAGTCTTTTCAGTGTCCCTTCCTGTGGATGATTTTCCAGGCCTCTAATTACTTTTCTCAGCAGCTCTGAATCTCTTCTACTTCTGCTATAGTGATGAGATTGTGTTCAGTTCAGGTTACCCTAAAAGCCAATTTCTCTGCTGGCATAATTCCACTGTAGTTACTGGAGGTAACAACCCTATATTCCATGTGAGCTGTCTAATAGCATTATGTATACTATTATGCTCTTCCACCTGGCCCTTGACTGTGCTCAACCGGACCACATTCTTTCCCTAACAGAAAGAGAGGGTGGTCTCACATATGCAGCGCTCCGCAATGCCACAAGAGTGTCAGGTCTCGTTACATCATGGAGCGGTGCACATGCGAGACTACACGCCACAAAACCACATTCTCTTCCTAACACACAGAGAGAGAGGTATCATGGAGTGCAGTTTCACATATGCAGCATTCCACGATGTCGCATGAGTGCCGAAGTATTTTGATTTATGGAACGTATGGCCCACTAGAAGTACATTTAAATCAAATCTGGCCCACCAGAGCAAATGAGTTTGACACCCCTGCTTTAGACAGTTGCTAAAATTTCTAATGATTTAGCTACGTCAATGTCAGCTTACACTGCCACTTTTACTCATGTTGATCTTAAAATATTTTGCAGTACATTAAACACTACTTTCACAAAATGGTATGTAACCTATACAGCAAACAAAAAAATAGTGACGTTTCATCACTTAGCATATGGATAGAACTATAAAGAGTTTAAACACAACTATCTTGCACAGAATTTCCTCAACTGAGGGCAGGCAAACAGACTTCTAGGTATCCTTTTAACTCTTTCCTCCTTTTCCCTTTCATTTTAATGCTCTTGAATACTTTAACTAGGGCAACTTTTGAGCCAGAGAAAGAACATCATCTTAACTGTAAACTCAGATCAAAATCGCACAGCTGTAAAGATGAGACAAGCCATCACAGGTTCAACATTTCTCTCTCACGCTGAGATCTAATGAACTCAGTTTTCATTTATAGCTATTCCAATTAAAATCCCAAACTTCATGTATTCATTGTAAGTCTGGATATACATTGGATATGGAAAGCAAGAAATGGTAGGAGAGAAATGCATTAATCCTGCTCCTCTTGTTAGAGATTCAGAGCTTGTTGATACAGCTGGCCTCAGAGCCTCTTGATTTTCCTTGCTTGGCCTGTAATCAAAAAGGAATTTATTCTTGGGCAAGTGTTTGAACTGGGGCGAGGGAGGAGACTTCAGACTTCTCAAGCTAAAAACAGAAACCTGTTTTGTTGAAATGAATGTATTTATATGGTTGAATACTTGTTAAATTACTGATATAAAATCTAATATAGGACAGCATACATACAGCATACAACTGGAGAGTTTTTGAACAAAAGAGGATGGGTTTTAGGCTCAGCAAATCCTTCAAAATTGTAGCTATCACTTGTAGAGAAAGCTGCAGTTAAAGTGATGCTACAGTTCCCAGTTCCGGTCTACATTTATCACATGCTTATAACTTTTCAAAAAGTTATTTTCTGGCAGAAAATTTTGGTGCTCGCTCTCCAAGCAAAGATGGAGACCTGGGGAGAGAGGAGTTTTGACAAACTCCAGTGCCTCATATCTTGAAAGGTGAGAGAGGGGCATCTTTGCACAGCAGGAGGACATATCGTTTTGTTTTGTTTTTTACATATACATTTCAGTAGCACATCAACTTTACAAGGCAAACTTTTTACATGTGGTTAGTTACTGTGGCCTAATTCCCAAGTCAATTTGTAAAAGAAATTCCACAGTGCTATAAAGTGATTTGTTATATTAATTATGGGGGTGTGGAATAATGTATACACATTGCATTGATATCCGATCTGGTTTTGCATTGCTGTTTCACTGCTCCTTTGTTTAGCAAGCTTTTGGCCCTGCAAGTGTGAATTGCAGGGTGAAAAAACATTAAGAGAAAGAAAACACTGGACTTGTTAATCAGGGAAATAAAATAGTAAATCTTACCTTTGTGACAGAAAGATCAGGGATTTAAATATAAGTAAGGAATTGCAAAACTTAGGTTTCCCACAGTAGCTTTGACTCAGCCACATTGAATATAAAACTGTACTTTGATTACTGCAAAGAATTAATACTGGAAAAGAAATGATCTTGCATCGATCCTACAACATGCACTCAATTCCACTGATTTCACTAGGAGTTGCCAGCACAAAACTAAATAGCTAATGTTGGCAATTTAAGGTTACTAGAAAAATCTTAACTTGTATTTTCCAGCTCTCAAAATTCAAACTCACCATTACAGTGATCAAATTCCAAAGGGGTAGCTGTGTTAGTCTATTGTAGAAAGACAACAGAGTCCTGTGGCACTTTTAAAGACTAAGGCCTTGTCTACACGATCAGATTAAAGCGCAACTTGTCAAGTGCGCTATAAGAAGCACGTGATGTTTATCGCAGTGTAGCGCATACACATGTTGCTCCTTGTAACGGAACAGAAGTCCTTGCTGTATCGCGCATTAGCGCACTGAATTCTGGGCACGTATCCCAGTGTTCCATTTCCCCTGAATCCGCGCTTGGAATCACGGGATTCATGAGCTTTCGTGGGAGAAAATCCCACTTCATCAGACACTTTGAAGATGGGAAACTTACAGAATGGGAGTTAATGAAACGCAGGGGAGTGTATGACATAGGATCAGGTCAGGCTGTAACAGCAAATCAAAATAGGTGTTAGGATTCAAACACTGGGGAAGCACATAGAGGAGGGTGAGGTCAAATCACTTCTTGTAATGAGAGAAAAATCCATAGTCCCTGTTTAACCCCAAGACAACTGAATCAAATTTGCATATAAGTTTGAGTGCTGCAGTTCCTCTTTGAAGCTGTGATTTGTTATTCATCTGTTTCAACACAGCTATTAACAAGTCGTCAATGGAGTGAGCAGGGAGATTGAAGTGTTCCTCTATTGGTTTTGTAGTGTTGCAATTTCTGATGTCAGATTTGTGTCCATTTATTCTTTGGTGCAGAGACTGTCCTGTCTGTCCAATATATAAGGCAGAGGGGCATTTCCGGCACATGATGGCATAAATCACATTGGTGGATGAGCAGGTGAACGAGCCCTTGCTGGAGTAGGTGGCTTGATTAGGCCCTGAGGTGGTGCCAACATTAGCTATTTAGTTTTGTGCTGGCAATTCCTAGTGAAATCAGTGGAATTGAGTGCATGTTGTAGGATTGATGCAAGATCATTATTTCTTTTCCAGTATTAATTCTTTGCAGTAATCAAAGTACAGTTTTATATTCAATGTGGCTGAGTCAAAGCTACTGTGAGAAACCTAAGTTTTGCAATTCCTTACTTGTATTTAAAACCCTGATCTTTATCCTAACACCTATTTTGATTTGCTGTTACAGCCTGACCTGATCCTACGTCATACACTCCCCTGCATTTAATTTCCTCCCATTCTGTAAGTTTCCCATCTTCAAAGCATCTGACGAAGTGGGATTTTCTCCCATGAAAGCTCATGCAATAAATAAATCTGTTAGTCTTTAAAAGTGCCACAGGACTCTTGTCTCATTACAGTGATGTAAGAGTTTGTATTTAAAGCTTAAAGGAAAACGGATTCTGAATTAGTATTGACATAGATAAATCTGCTCTGTGCACACAGTGCAGTACAAATAATGAGAACTGCCTCAAGCAAGTTTCCATTTATTAGATTCCATAGTCCTTGTTAGAGCTTAGTTTACAACATTCCAAAAATGTTCCTCAGTGCCATCTTTGATTTAAAGGAAGAGATTCTGCTGGACTATTTTGACCTCAAACTAATTTTTTATTTTGTGACAATTCCTAGCACAAAAACTAATTTATTTAAGGATGGACACAGCTCTTGCCTACAGAATTTTGAAATCTTAATTCACTGCCATGCAGCAACACCAGTGGTATGACAAGGGGAAGCTGTAATAGAAACAGGGCCCAGCATGCTTAACAACAAACAGTTAGGCAACATGGCTGTAAAAATACCTCCCTCGCTATCCTGTAGCTAAGAGCAGTGATGCATTATAGCTATGAAGTTTGCTAGTGTAGAAAAGGTAGAACCTCCCCCACTATTTTAATGCCCATTATTCCATTCCCTTTTCTACGTAAGGAATGCATTTAATCTCAAACTGAAAAATGAATATGTCAGTCTTAATACAGGCTAGTTCCGGTCAACTTTTTCCATATCAAACATTTTCTTACCACCACCCTCGTGACCAGCTACAGTGCTATCTCAATTTCGAGGCTTTAGGAGGATTGTGAGGAATTAGCAAAAATATAGACATACGTTTAGGTAAGAGTATCAGGGTTTTTTAATGATTATATGGGTTTAAGATTTATACTTTGATTTTACTCAAATAGACTGCAAGTAATTATTTTCTTTATAGACCAGTGAACATACCTTACCATAGCTTCTGATGATTTCTGACTGTCTTTGCTTTAAAAAGGTCTTAAAAATTAATCTTACAGGCAGGTAATCCTCTCTGAACCTACTGCTCTAAGTTTTAAACCTTTTTAAAACAGCCAACGTATTTAATCATATTTGGAACTTTACTGACACAAACTTCCCTCTGATAATTTTTTTAAAAAATGATGAGGGAGTCATTTCTTAAAGGATAACCTAATTTTTAAAAAATGAATTCTGGCCTATAGCCACCTCAACTGGAAAATATTTGTACTGAAACCTTGAAATAGTAACTTTATCTACTGTTTTCCAAGTAACCATGTGTACTTCGTGAAGATCAAAACCAATCATCTTACAATTCCCAATATTTATCTTACTGATTGTAAATTGGTAGTCTGGCACTAGATTTTATTTAATTAACTTTGGTTAGTTGGGACTTCAGTCACCTTTTCTGAACATTTATAATGGCTCTAAAGTAAGTTAACATGAAAACTATTTCTGTTCTCAAATCACTTTTCTCAAAAATATGCATAGATAAAATGTGTTGTGTTTTCCAGTAGTTTGTGAGGCAGGATTATTTTCTAGATGTATACCAGGGTTTTAACCCCGTTGCTGTAAATCTGTTTCAAAGATTGAGATTCCCTTCAATCATGTATTAGCATAGCACTGTGGACTTACAAGTTAAAACAGTTATTTTACTTTTTTTTTAAGTCCCCTGCAGGGTATAGTCAAAATGGCACTTGAGGGCTGTTAAATAAGGATGCATATATTAGCGGCACAGACTAAGAGATCAGAACAATACAGCCTCCCCTGTGCCCCACACCTTCTCAATCTCAAATCCAATCTACTTGGAGACAAATCCAAATACTGTCACCAGAAGTGGTACTCAAGTGCCTTTTAAAACATAATTGAGAAATTTCTGGCACTGCATGCTGTACTGTAGTCTCTTCTTTGTGTTAGGGCTCTATTGCACTTCCCAGAACTTCATGTCTGGCTTGCATACGCTCTTTTGCCACTCCCCAAAATTTTTTGCCATTATTATGTTTAGTCTAGCTCATTCAGGGCTGTTTCCAGTTTATGGCAATCTAGGAATCACTTGGAATATTTTCCTGAAAACATCGGAGGCTTGAGTGCTCAAAATTTGCTTGCTGGTCTTACAAAATAGCTTCAGGTTATTTTCCTTAGAATTAGTCTGCGCTGAAGCTCAAGTGCCTAAAGCCACAGTTCCATTCTACTAGCCAGTTATTCCTTTAATGCAGTACTCAGATTGCTTCTGGTTATGTGCTTAGCATTAATTCAGTCAAGCAAATTTCTTTGCTAGGCTGTACTTTAATAGAACTGGAAGCAGTGGGATAGAATAAAAAAAATAATTTTTTTAAGAGACAGTGTTGGAGCTCCCTAATACTCAAAGTTCAGCCATTCCATGTGTAGAAAGTGGGTTAGGTTAATGGGAATTTATATTATTAGGGGAAACTAGTTTTAAGAGTAGTAGTTAGCAAGTATAGGCCCAAGCCTGAACCATTTTCAAAGGCCTTAGCATAAGAGCTCACATGAACCTATGCCAGGAACTCAGACATCACCTAATGAGCACCTGCAGCCCTAATGAGCAGCTGCAGCCCTAACAAGCACCCTAACGAGCCTTGTATACCCAACAAGGTTGCAATGACCTCTCGGACTAGAACTCCCTGATAGCTCCCTGACAGCTAACTAAAATGATCGATGGCAATGTGGCAAAGACTGTGGGAACCTCTGTAAAAACAGGAGGGGCACAGGGGGCTAAAGCTCTATAAATATCAGCCCCACGGATACCCCCTTCGGACAGGTTTTGGACAGACTCAAGACGCCCAGTGGCTTCGGCTACTATAGCAAGTGGGGTCTGTCCAGAGAAGAAAGAGAAAGGTCAGGTCCTGGTCTTGAAGCTGACTGGACTGGCACGTTGGCCCGAGCTCATCAAAGAAAGGTCAGCACCTGATCCCCGAAGGTGGCGAAACTGACACGTTGGTAAGGAGTTCGGTGAGTATTTAGAAATCACCAATAGGCCTCGGTGAACACTGGTTCAAAAGTAGCTACAGGTATATAAGTAACAGGTATATGAGTAACTGAAACAGTGAAAGAAGTTTAGCACCCTGGTCCCCGAGGGTACGGGGGGATAGGTATAAGGTTAGGGATGTGTAGGGCTCAGTCCCCTTAAAGGGATTGCAGAAGGAAGGTTGTTCTTTTAACAACTGGATAAACTAGAAGTTAGTTTTAGTTCCCCGAACCTAAGTTGTAAAAATTATTGGGCTAAGGTTAGGGACCAAGCAGTTTAGCACCCCAGCCTGGGAGTACAGGTAGATAGCCTGCCATCCCCTTTGAAGTTAGGGGCACCCCTTTGTTGCTAGGGGCAAGTGCAGAGTAATAAGAATAGTTTTAGCAATTAAATAGTTAATAATGCGCATTTACTTTTATCTTTAAGACCTGCTGCAGCACAATAACATAACAAGTTTAACAGTAAAGTACTAAATCTTGCAAGTATATAACAGTTAAAGAATGCACTAACAAAAGAGATAAGCAAAGATATAAGTCTTCTTGTACCCAAGATGATCTGTAATAAACACTTTGTACTTATAATTCTCTTGATTCTATTATTTGCCATGGTACTGTTAATTCCTGACACTCCCCTCCCCCTTTTTCTGTTTCCCCTATGGGAACAGCACTTGATTCCTTTGGTGATCACCTGGGTTATCGGCTGGCTCGATTTAACCCTTTATTATTCAGTTTTAATTCCCCTGACTACTGATGTATCTGTCAGCGCCTCCTTTCCATCAGATCAAGGCCGGGCTATTAACCCGGTGGAAAAAGAACCCAGCGTCTGCCTGGACCCCTCGATGAATAACACCCCGAGGGGAGACGTTAAACAGTGTACACAGGCATAGACCATGGTATGCTGGAGACCTGCATCTTAGCTTCACATTTCCATAATTTTAAGGGTTTGGTGGAATGGGGTATATGATGCAGCTCCCTAGCTTCTCAGAAAACACTTTCCAGAATATAACTAACAGGTAATATACCATTACCACCATTTCAGCTTGCATGATGGAGTACTGACGTGTACAACTCTGCTCCATCAGTTTCAGAGATGGGCCAAAACCTCAACCCTACATCTGAACACAGAGTCTGAGATGGTCAAAAGCCAGATCTGATTTTTGCAGTTTAGGCACATTACAGTACTAATGAAAAACAACAGCGATGCAAGTTCCTACTTGAACAGTACCAGCAGAGGAGTGGAATGGATTTTTTTTTTAGCAACAAACCAACCCAGCAGCATGCACCCTTTGTTGCCTCCCGCCCCGTACCTTGCTTTAAGAAAAAAAAAAAAAAAAAAAAAAATAGTACAGACTTGAAGACTACTTTCCAATAGGAGTCAGTCATTGAACTACTGTCACAAGGAAAGGATTTATTTTTTTTTTTTTAAAAGGACACTCATCTCTCCTGTAGCGATTCTTGCAATTAAATGCTCACCAAAATATTTATGTGTACACACACAAAAATGCTCACTTCAACTCATCTCCTTTCTTCCACCATATAGCATAACCAGCAGGTTAATAAATGCAGGTCAGCACCTCTTTCCTATTGAGAGAGAGGCAATTCCAGACCAAGCTCCTCAAGTGACAGCTAATACCTTATGGCACAGGAGGTTGGCCCTCAGGTAAGTCGGTCCCAACCACTGGAAGAGAGCAAAGAATATGGAACATTGTCCCGGCATGAAACTCTGCTGATCGTAAAGGCTGCCACTTTCTACAACTCCAGTTTCAATTTTGTTACCCCATATAGAGTGCATTACAGCAGTGAAATCAAGATGACAAAGATATGCCTTTGTCACTCAGATTATTAGATCAGTAATGAAAAGTTTGGGTGGCTTTTTAATAACGTAGAAGGGGGTTTCATATTATTATTCTCAATCTTCAAAGTACCTTTTGGTTAATTTTTCCAAAAACATTACCTTCTGGCAGAGAGAGAGAGAGCTTGGGAAAGTTCAATGGATCTTTTCACAAAGTTTTAAGGAAGTAGAAAGGGTGTTTGGATGCAACTATGTGTACAATGACCATTAAACGTGCAAGTGGTAGTCAATACCATAATAAACGTGAATGTAATGGTTTGGTTTGGAGACCCAAAAGAGGACAACTAAGGTGTGTCTAATTCCAAGACAGAAGCCTCCTGTGCAGGTGATTTCAAGGGAGGAGAAGAGGCTCTCCTGTTGTCTTAGCACTATTCCATTTACACTATAAAACGAGGAACAATTCAGAGCCAAGACAACATCGTATTTTCAGAAGTAATCTTGATGGAACATATATTTTCCCATGTGATTGTCCTTGGCGACTTTGCTATCCCAAAAACACAGCTGCTGGTAAGAGGCAATACACAGTCTAGATGGGTACACACAAAAAGAGGCACCTTAGGAATGCAAATTTTTTTATTATTATAGACTCATAATACACACTGACATGGCTTACATTACAGAGTGAACCTTGCATTTAGGAAAGATAAGTGCCATATTATCCATTATGGAATAGAAGTTCAATGTAAAACATTCAGCAGTACTAATTTGTCAGATATTATGCTGTGAAAACCTACGGTTAGAGGTGGGTGAGAATTTGACAAGACTTTTCCACAGAAAAATGCCAATTCATCAAAATAGTTCATTGCTATTCAGAGATTTGAGGTCTCAATCTTGCCAGCCACTTCCCTTGGCATATTCACTAGAGCAGGGACTTGAACCTCACTCTCCCACATCCCCAGTGGGAGCCATAATCACTGAGCTGTAGAGTGAGTGTCACTTTCTCTGACCCAATGAATGTTTGTATGAAGTGGAACAGTTCCAAAAGGAAAGAGACCAACCACATTCCAAAATAGCCAACTTTTGGGTAATTTGGGCACACTCCTGAGATGTGGCAGACCACCATCCAAATCCTTGCTCTGCCTGATTTGGATCAGAGACCTGAATCCAGGTCTTCCACTGCCCACATGAATGCCTTAACAACCAGGCTCTTGGTAGTTCTGAGGTGTGGCTAGTCTCCCATTTTTCATCAAAAGGGCTTTGCTTCATCTCCATGCCAACCCATGAAAATAGTCATGAGATGGGAAAACCACTTCCTGCCCAGTTCTGCCTGTGGTATTAGAAGGTGCTGAAAGTGTTGAGATTTACAGGCTTCCCAAATTCTGAATAAACACGTATAAAACAGTTTTGTTTTGTTTTTTTTAAAAAAGGCCAGTTCATTAAGGAAACATCTTCATGGTGTCATAAAATATCTTAACTGCTTTGAAAGTTCAATGTTGAAATCATCTATGAATTAAAAACGTCTAGAGGGTAGTAGATCAGTCTACTCTATGTGCTGTCACACTGCTGAAACAAAGGACCTTAAAAAAAGTCTTTGGTTCCATTTCAACATTTTATGCTCATATTTTGCTCCAGATTTTACCAGAAAATTTTGGTACCTGTGCATTTTAAAAACACAAACAAAACACCCCCACAAATTTTAATGCAGTTTCATGAGCACTCAATTGAGCTACTTGTACTCTAGAGTTCAAAACCCAGCCCCCAAGTACAAGAAATTGAAGTTTCCAATACTGCATATACCCCAAAACAAGACTGAGCCAGTTCATTTTAAGTTTGACTTTATTCACATCAACTTCCCTAAGCAACCATCCCACCTGATTCAGAAGATATGAGAGAAGTAGGTAACAATACAATTACAATAACTGCACAGTTTGAATGGCCAAAAAAGTTAAATTTTCAAATGAATCTGGAGGCTCTTTTTTTAAAAGCAGCATGTAATGGAATGTTGACAATTTAAACATTTTATCCAGAAACAGATACTACTGCACAGATACCAAGTTTAACACATCTGAATTTGAAAATATACACAATCTTTGATGTTATTAAATTAAAACCTAATTTCAAAAAGTGCACAGTAAAAATAACAAGGGAATTTTGATGAAAGTTATTCATGAAGTAAATATTCTTTGTTTTACTGCCAACATTAAGTTCTGTTTGTTTTACTGGTTACAAGTTCTAAATGTGTCAAAGCTATATACAGCACCAAATCACTTTTTACTAGGTCAGTACAATCTCTTTCTTTTAAAAAGCTAACCGAAGAGTTGGACATTGAATTTTCAGCAGCTCCAATTCTGTTTAGCAGTACCAACATCTGAAAGACAGCTGATTGGCCATACTACCGACTTTTGTTCTTTTTGGAATTTCCCTGTAGTAACGACAACAACAAAAAAGTGCACAGGAGAACATAATTTGTACAAGTTATTTTGATGCAAATCACAACAGGAGCAAATCTGATGCCTAAATCACTACTGCTTCAGAGAAAACATTACAAAAGAAAATATGACTGAGGACAAACGTCACTAAATTTCAAAGAGAGAAAGGAGGAAAGAAAACTTCTGTATTTAAACCTTGTGTGTCTAAATTTCCATTACATCTGTTATAATTGAAGGAAGAGAAGATTACAGCTTTCATAGTCATCAAAACCACAAATATTTTATTCTAATTAAAAGCTAGAAGAAAGGCATTGTAGTTGTATCCAAACTCACAGGATTATCCCATAATTCAAATGTTGTGGACACGCCACAGAAGGTAAACGAGATGATTTTACCAGTATATAGTATTGGTTTTTAATAAAAACTTTACAGGATAAGCCTAAAGGAATGAATACTAGGAATTATTGTGTCAGTTTTTCTTCAGAAAACAGTGACCTTATAATAGTTTAGCTTGCTTTAAATAGGATGTTTACAGCACAGTCTGGAGAAGGGTGTAAATTTATTATCTTACATCTGACTTACTTTATGCAGAGGATGATATGCATTTTGGAATTACTGACGTCTACTTGCAGGGGGTTCCAGTTTAACTGCTTTAAGCAGAACTGGTTAAATGTTGGCAGAGTTTGATGTTTTGCTATTTTCCACTTTGATTTGGAAACAAAACCCTCCCAAATGTGTAATGTTCACTTTGTCGTGCTCCCATATTTAAAAAGGCTTAGTTTTAAGTGAAATTGTGATGTTAATGCTTGAGGACCTAAGGTGATAGGGGTTCTGTTTGTTTACTTTTCAAAATGTTTAAAAAATTGTTATTTTAAAAAGCCAATTACAGCATTTGTGCAGTAACTATTTTCCAGAGTATTTTTTCAAGTTACAATACGGTACAAATAGTCTCCACCAAAGGGGCTTCTGTATTACGTCAGTAAACTAATTTCAGATTCTTTTAAAGTAACATTGTTAAAGGGACACAATTTTACAATTTATATTTAAAACAGATTTACCTATGTTATTAGTGAGCTCTTAAATATTAACAAGTTTAAGTCCATTTTACATCTGTTTTGTAATTTTTGGTCAACCATACTTTCAATTTGGACAATGAAAACAGACTAGTGCATTTTATTTTTGTTTTAGAATGAAACATTCAATTTCTGATTTTTAGATAGTAGCAAACTGCTCCAACACTTCTGGTTCAAATACTCCAGAATGTTATATTCCTTAACAAATAGAATGAACACTGAAATTTTAAGAAATGGTAAAAACACAACATCAAAAGAGTTTATACGAAAGCATGGTTTTAAAGACCTAGATGTTAGGTCTAGATTTATCTGACAATACCTCTTTAGAAATACAAGAGATTATATGTTAAAGAAACATTATCAGTGATGCTAACTCAAAAATAAAGTACTCAGAGCCAGGAATCTGAAAAACGTGGTGTTCTGGACATAGGGAGATGATTCCCCAACCATATCCCGTATCTTATCTGAAAGTCACTTTTAATTAAGTTATCAACTGTTAGTTCTTAAGTGCCCTCAGTTCCACAAACATAAGTAGCTTCCACTTATCCTAGTTCTTTTTTAAGTACAGAATTAATTGGATGATTTAGCAAAAGCAAGGTCCCCACAGCACCAGCGATGCATCTTTTGGCTCAAACATCGATTGCTCTGAATAACAGAATGTGTTTTGTAGTCTGCTTTGGTAACAAAACCAAAACAGGTCAGAAGACAATTATTCGTCTTTACTCCTCAGTAGCGTTAAAGACTTGCTTTGAAAAATGTTTGACTAATGGACTGATATAACACTAAGTTTGCATGGCATTTTAATGACTGAAGAAAACGTATCCTGAACACTTAAAATGGGAACACACAAGTCAACATTTTCGAAGTTCCATTTGGAAGAAGTACTATGTATGAAACTAAGGAGAAACAAAAGCAGCTAACTTTTCAACTGAATCAGTTAAAGACAGACAGACAGACAGACGTTTTTTAACACAATGTATTGTAACTATGGAAGAGTATCCATAAAGAGTATCCACTTATGAATTCTTAGTGTGACTATCTGATCTCCTCCACCTCCGTGACCACCCCTCCACATGTCTTTTAAAACAGCACATTTTATTTTTAGGCAGTGAAAAAATGGTGCTGATCTTAAAAAGACCCTTTGAAAGCCTAATATGATGTGAAGAGGAGGATGTGATAAGCTTTCTACAGAGAGAGTGCAGGGAAAGACATGGCCATGACCACTAATCATTTGTAGCTTCCAAGCAATGTTCTAAACACTCATTCACCTGGATTGGCTGAGATAGGTCTTGAGGTTTCCATGACAAATGGTTGAGAATAAAATCAGGGGCTAGTAACTTTACATACTACTTGCTACTGCTTATAGCACTACAGTCTGCAGAAACCCAGGCCCAAAGTAAACACACCACTTGGTTGCCTACCTTAGTCATCTTTAGTGTATCAATTTCTTCCCTTTGTTTAGATAAGATTTCATTCATGCTGCAGAGATGGTCACTCATCATACTTAACTGATCTTCATAGCTTCTTTTAGTGGTTGTCAACTCATCCTAAGAAGCGAACAAACCATGGCTTTCAGCTTTGCCCAATATTACAGTAGCACATTTGGAACATTGCTCAGGCAGACAAAGCTGCTAGGTTGACTGAACATGTGCACTTAAGCAATTTCATTATGGAGAAAAGCAACTATGCAAAAATGTAAAGGAAAAACAGTCTATTTTCTTACATCTTTAAAACCTCATCCCCTCCACTCCCACACTATCGCCTCCGAAAACTTGTTTATTTTATTACACTATTTTAGGGATCATCTTCTAATTAAGAAATTAACAATGTAGGACAAAAACCACTGAAGCTAAAACCCGTTTTCAGCCTAGGCCCAATTGTTTTTATTTATTAAATTCTGTTTAATACTCAGGATTATATGTTTAAAAATAACAATGTGCCAGCCAGTATGCTTTTTTGGAAAAAAACAAAAAACACAACTTGTTAAATAATGGTGGATGAATGGCTTGTGAGATTTTTTCTTTTTTTGGGGGATGGGCGGCGAGATACAGATATGTGTTGAGGGTGCACTGCACACATTTGTTTTAGAAAAAACTGAATTTTTAATTATATCTATTTGCCACCATTAAAGAAACTGTCAAATTTCATCTCACAAGAACTTCACAATGAAAAGAGTTCCAAAAAACGCTCATGGCTCCTGGTCTTGAAAGTATAGCATGCACAGAATTTCAATAAACTCAATGAAAGCTTTGGATCATATACTTAAGAGCTTGGGTAGATAGAATTGGGCTCTAAAGGACAGTACAATTAAACAGCTGTGTACACAGAATCTTCAATGTTGTATCTGAATACTTAAGCAAGTCATGTTAAAGAAAAGATCTGATCCTACAGCCCTTATTCATGCCAAGTTTGCTCACTGGCTTCAAAAGAACTATTTGTCTGGGTTGCACATTCACATCACTAACACCTTGAAATCATACAGTGATTCACTAAGTCGCTGAAGAACTTGTGGAAAATGTCTATCATATTGGTCTTGTCTGCAGAGGTTAGGCACTATTCTAGCAATTTTAAAAAGTCAAAATCTGCATCAGAAGTTAAATACTTTAAGGACTACTAATAAAGGGCTATAATTGTCAACACTACAGCAAGGACTGGCCAGTAGCAGTCCACTAGCCAGATGCCAAACACCACTAAATGGGCAGCTAGTTGACAATATTACCATATTGTCCTCCTTTTCAACATATGATGTGATCTTCAAACAGTACTGAATGAGGACTGCACTAAGTCAAATGGAATTTTATTTTAAAATCTTGTTGTAGTGAGTGCCAGAGATCAATATAAGACTGACTGATGTCTAACTGTACATCTGAATCTGAAATACATGGAAGACATTTTTATATTTCAGATGTGAGCAGAGACATAAAGTGACATTTAAAAAACTAGAAAGGTACTTTTTCATGGGTGTCATTATTGTAGACAGAACTTGTGCAAAGTCACCTTTGCAATATTGAGAGGATAAGATGTGCATTACCTATAGAATAAGGTGTTTTAAAAAAACAACAAACATTTAAGTTGTAGTCCTACAACTTTAGACATGTCAATATCAGGAGTGAGAACAAAATTGGCATAAAGAATTTCTGAGGGTAATCACAAATGGTAGAGAGCCTATTCTTCTAATGAAATTCAGCAACTTCTACTACTGCCTAATAGCAGCCACAATGTGCTTATTAGTATTTTGAGTGATGGCTATTTGCTGTGCTTTCAGTAACAAATTCAGTGGCTAGAATTAAAATGTTTCACAGATAATTTGTCTTTTAATACTTGAACCATGTGGCCCACTTTTCAGTACAATTCAAAGGCCTAATACTGCACTCCTGAACAGGTTCAGTCCATATCTAAATCATGAGTATGTGCTTCCAGTATCTGGCACCCCTTCCACAAACTGTCATCCCCCCATCCCCTTCATAGTTCTGTATTACTACATGGGCTTGCCTCAAAGCTACTGTTTAATAAGATTGTGGGTTTACCGATGAAGTATATGAAGAGGAAATTATGGCATTCATTTTACTTCCCACATCTCAATTAAGAAGCCTCCCACCTTTCCCACGTATAAAGATGTAAAGAAGAGATTAAATGTGATGGCTCAAAACCAGGACTCCAACACTGTAGCAACACTACCTCTCACAGAAAAATAGCTTCCTTCCCCTAACATCTTTCCAAGCGAAAAATGTTAGCTTGCTTAAAAAGTTAAGAATCATCTGCTCATTAGAGTTAACCGTGGCCTGAATCACTGAATATAAAGAATGCCCAGAAAGTTAAAGCTCTAAGTTCCTGAGTACTTGCGTATTTAGAAATTTCTCTTTTCTCATTTTCTCAACTATATTTGTTCAATTCTCTGGGTTTTAAATGCAAATGGTGCATTAAACATTTTTGCAAAGTAGTTTTTTGAAGGAACTAAAATTGACATTTCCACAGTTTGATAAACTACTGTTTAAAATTATTCATTTTAAAAAGATGCCATGTGGCTTTTATATTAAATGCACAATCAGCCCTCTTAAAAAAAGTAAAGGCTGAAATAGCCTTAAAAACCACAGCTGCTAAGGAGGATGCCCCAACGTATATTCATGATTCCAGGTTTCACTGAGAAAGTGAATATGTAAGTGCATCTCACAGCCTCTCTGCTAGCGATGTTCTTGTCTGAAGTGAAACTGACTTTTCTATTTTGAAGTGCTCATTGTGCAAGAACCTTGTCAAATTCCCCTCTTCAACCAGCCTATTAAAGTAATGTGTGGCAATGGGAGAGAATGGACAGTAGCTGCACATTCACATCTTCTATGCCCCCCCCCCCCAGCCAAGCAGCTGGGATTTAATTCTAGTTTTGGAAGCAAAACACAAACTAACAAGGGGGATAAAGAATAAAAAGGACCATATTTGGACAAATTACTTTTACATTGAAATAGTATCTCAGTTACTATAAGTATTTCTCAATTTTTTAAAGTAACACTTAACACTCTGTCTTTGACACATTTCAAACATACACATTAATGGGTTTGTTCTTGCAATTCTACTCACATGCCATGACAGTTTTCGCACCTCGCCAGGAGGTATCTCCCCCCCCCCCCCCCCATACTGGAAACCTCTAGTTTTATGTTTTTCCACCCACAACTATCCCACAGAGTGTGTTCACCAAACTGCTTGGCTAACATTTCACTTGCCTGTAATCTACTGATGCTCTGACTAGCTAATTTCATCTCTTCCACTAGTGATTCCTTAGACTTCTCAGCTAAAGATAATCTTTTGGCAAGCGCCCGGCACTGTCAAACAACAAAAAACATCGAGTTAGTCCCAGCAGAGTATTGTACACAGCCAATTATTTCAGGCAGAGATTTATTTTTTAAATCTAAATGTTTGGGCCTTTCAAAATTGAAAGTTTGTAGTTTACAGGAAAATGTTTTACAGAACCTCACAAGGTAAGACAGTGATTCAAACATTATGAAAAACTAAACTTTAAGGTTTTATTTATTGTATAGAAAATCTCAGCTCATGTAAAGCTTGCATTTTTAGACACTGCTGGTAGAAAATATTTAAGATCAGAAGGAGCTATTCTTTTATTTAAAGAAAATGTAAAAAGAAAAGCAAATGAGACCTCAAGATGCCACATTGGCACATGCACATATTGCTTAAATATCAATGCAGATGGGTGCTTCTTTCACATTGTCTCATTGTCAGCCATCCCAACTACAGTACTTCACTATCTCATTGCTCAGTTCTTTGGACTGACTGTAGTTTGTCACATTACACTGGGGCAGTGGAACTGCACTAGAGACTAGCACCCATGCAACGGAAATAGTGTACGTTTTTGTATGCCAAGGAGGACCCAGAGGGGCTAGTGTGGCTGATTTGGGTAGCAAAGCAGATGCTGCAGTGACTGGGACTGGGCTGGGGACAAGGACCCAGAGGGGCTGGAATAGGCCCAGGAACAGAGGTATGAACCCCTCCTTCTCAGCCTAGAGCCAATTTTTCTCCCCTCTTGCCCGAGTCTCAGTATTTCTCTTCACTCTTCCTCCCATTCCCCTCTCCGCCGCACACCTGCGCTCCACATTAAGCCAAGGACTTAAAGTCAATACTATATCGTTTGAGAGCTGAAGCCAGCAGTAAAACAGGTTTATAAGAATAACCTATATATAGGCCATTTAGAAACAAAGGTGCTTTCTCATTACTAAATGCAACTGATTAACAAGTGAGGTTGAATATGCAATTATTCAAAATTAAGGAACTGGTGCAACACACAACAAGTGTAGCCTTCTGTGAATACTACAGCAAAGCCAAGGAATAATCTGTAGAAACCAATTTTCTGAGAGACAGTCTGTGGTGCACTGGTAGGAGTCTGCGGTTAATAATACTAGAGTACACAGAGTTCAGAAAGGAGATACCGTTTTCAGTACAGGAGATTGAATGGACGCTCACCTCAGCATGAAAATGTACTGACTTGCTGTCAGCCAGCTGCAGGAGAGATGTAAGCTCTGCTATCCTTGCCATATAGTGGTTTTTTATCAAGTCTTCACGGGACTTGGCGTCTGGCACCTGAAGAGTGAGACTTCATGTGATCAAACAATTAAAAAGAGGATTTTATATTTTCTAGAACTAAGGCTAAAACGTAGGTCTTAATTTTTTAAAAAAGCAGCAAGCTGTCCAAATGGGATAGCTGAGTGGCTCTCAAACTTTTTCTATTGGTGATCCATTTCACACTGCAAGCCTGAGTGTGACTCCTTCCCCTTAAATTAAAACTTTTATATATTTAATGCTATGTTAAATGCAAAATTTAAACCCTAGTGCTTAAAGTGAAATTTATTTTTTCTAATTGCTTTTAAATTAAGATAAACATTTTTATCAAATTATTATAAGCAGAAAGATTGTTTAAGTAGAATTTTATTTTAACACTTAACAGCAATTTATTACCAGAAGCAGCCAAAAAAAAAAAAATCATTGAGATGAATGATGTTTATTTGACACAAAGTTTTATTCTTGGAATTGTTTTAGAAAGGGTGCATCTGATGTCGTCCTTCACATCAAGACACTTTCAAGATTTTATTGTGAAATGGCTGGAGAATCTACTCATGCGTTTGTAGACAGTGGGGGAAAAACAGGGCGCTCAGGGACATTTCAGACTCCAGTGGGTATTCAACACTTGCAAATGAGCACCGGAACTGGTTTGGAGGCAGCTGTATGAATTTTGCTTTCACTTCATCATCGATTGTGTCAATTAATTTTTCCTGTGCATGAATATCCTCGACAGGTAACTGCTCTGCTATCACACAAAGAGTTCTTCACTAAGGAATGAAGTGCTTCTGGTAGTGCTGGGAAGCAACGTGAAGGGCTGAACTAGGTATGCCAAGCAGAGAAGCCATTTCTTGTCACTGAACTTTTTGTACAGCTCGTTTCTCCTTTTACAGGGAAAACATTATCTCTTCACAAAGTTTAAAAACATGCTTTAATGCATATCCCTTAGAAAGCCACTGGACTTGAGTGGGGAAAAGCAGAACTTCATAGTCATAGCACCCATTTCATTGCAGAACTCTCTAAAGCTTTACACTTCAACGTAGTTCACTTTGTACTACAGCATTAAAGCACATTGGCAGTAACTTTGCAGCTAAGACCTGATGATGGATTCCACAATGAGTGAAAAACATTAGGCAACATGCACTTTCCCTTCCACTGAAAGCCAGACTGTGTATCCCTGATGGCTGGAGCACCGTCAGAGGAGATACCACCAAGATTTTTCCACTCAATGCCACTGCTTGCAAAAAAGGCATTAACCTTACTGAAAATGGCCTGTGCTGTTGTGTTGTTTCAAGTTGCTCACAGAATAAGAACTCATCCTTAACATCCCCGATATTAACATACCGTACAAATACTATCAACTGTGTGCTTTTAGTAACATGAGTAGTTTCATCAAGTTGCAGGCTGAAAGTACCGAAAGCAGAATGTTTAATTTTGTGTACAACTTGTTTTTTGGTATCTTCAGACCTCGTCCATATTCTGCATTTCACTGTATCATTTGATACGGAAAGGATATTAAACTTTTTGGCAGTATTATTGCCAAGCATAAGCAACACTACCTTTGCACGCTGGCAGAAGAAGCTCCTCATCTACCATATGTGGCAGTTTGGTATGGACAATTCATAGTGACACAGAAGAGCCTCCATAGCTGAGGTGGTTTTGCTGTTGGAAATTTCTATCTGCATCAAGCCTGGCTTTTCATTGTTTCTTCTCTGCATTTGAAAAAAATCCATGTTTTGATTTTTATACTCAGGATGTCTAGTTTCAAGATGTTGCTGCAATTTGCACCGTTTCATCAATTCAGCAGACAAAATTTCACAGCAAATGATGCATTGCAGTTTTTCCATACCCGAGGTAATGATGCTGGTAAAAACTGTGTTTTATGTACGACTCCAAATACTTCCGGCTCTTAGCGGTTTTAACAGCAGAGGTGGTCATTTTCAGGAGGAAATATGCACCTTATCTTTGACTGTTAAATAAAGTATTTCTTCAAATCACGCCTTCTAATGTTGTAATGTCGTCTCAGTCCCAGGGTTCGCCATAGGAAAAACTGCTCCCTAGGCAACTTTCTATTCGGTGCCCTTTCTCTGAAGGCAGAGCAGGGCTGGAGCTGCTTGGGCTGTGTGCATGGTGGGAGTTAAGGAACACAACTGCCCCTCCCTTGCCAGGGTTGGGGCTCAAAGCCCATTGATGGCAGGGCTGGAACTGAGAACCCCTGCCTGGCTGGATCAGGGCTCATTCACAGCCCTGATGGAGGCAGGGCTTGGAACTGCTCATAGCTCTGAGCTGGGGGCGGGATGGGGGGCATGACTGCAGAAACTGACACGTGTCACAAACTGCGGCAGTAACACTTATTGATGCTACACTGGCCTGGGCCCTGGATGCTCACAACCCCAGTGCCCAGCCAGCAGCTTGCAGCCCCCATATCTGGGCATTGTGACCCTTCCCCCAGTTTGAGAACCACTGAGATAGACTATTTATAAAGCATGTAAAATTTGACTGAGCTTCGCATTTCTTAGAGCAGACATTTATCAAATAAGACTCAGCAGTCTTATCAGATGTGATGCAACATTCCTAACTTAAGTCTTCTGAAAAACAATAACAAAACCCTAAGTTTATGTTATGTGGAGAGTTGAGCAAAGCAATAGACTTTGGGAATTCCCAAAGATGTCTGAGACATCAGGAGCCACATTTTCAAAACTGCATGTTCATTTACAGAAGTTTGATTTAAATAAATAAATAAAAAAAAATCGGGCTTTAAATTTCTTTTTGGCAGATGAAACTGAACAAACTTGGGGGCAACTTTCATAGTTTGTACCCTCTTGAATTCAAGCTTTGAAATTTGTACTAGACAGAGGCTTTTTAGTTTTAAAATACTCATAGAATTAAGTCACATAACTTACCATGTTTTTTTATAAAGAGGCACTCTGTGCACTTAAACCTCATCTGCTCTTACCAACAGCTTTTTTAGAATATCTTTACAGATTGAATGAACTAAATCTACTCTCTGCAGGATTAGAGAGGAGGAAAACATTGCATTTTAGCTCAATGTTCATGCTGTGATAAGAAATGCTAACTTTATTTCTTTAGTACCACTAAAGCATAACATTTGGTGTGTCTGCCAGTCATGTTTTATTTAGTTTAAACATCTGTTTAAATAAATAAGTACAGAACATTCTTTGGGGCACTTAAAATGCATATTGAAGTAGAAAGAAAATGGTTACCCAGGGAAACTCCCCATAGATCAGAACTGAAAGACCAAGGGGATAGGAAAGGAGTTAGGAGAGGCCTATAAATGTGGTTTTTGCTGTATCAACTCTCCTTTGATTACTGATAAAGCTGAGGTTTGGAGTTACTGTAGTACAAATACAGAACTACACTTCCAAAACTACAGAGATTCATAGTTTAAGAGAGCTCAACTCACATCTTGTTAAATTTCTTATCTGAACAAGTCTGTTGAAAATGAACCAGAGCTATAAGCTACTGTCAGAGTTAGAACAAATTGGAGAATGAAGTATGGATCTCCAGGATAGGATCACATTCTTAGGGAAAAGTTACTGCACAAGAATTCATTCTTATTCCATTCCACTGTATTAAGTTATTTATATTATTTATAACTGGCACAATAAGTTGGTCATGCAGTTCCTAAATTATATATTATGCTTAATAAAGATGTATACTGGCATGTATCAAATAGTCATAAAAGTACCTCGTCATTGTCAGACGTCAAGGTCAACATTCCAATCTAGAACAAAGGAGAAAATAAAATAACTCAGAACTATAAAACAAACTCCAACCCAAAAGGTCACTTCAAGACCTAGTTATAAAAAAAAGCAATGAGGTGATTTTTAAAATTACATGTTCATTTGTTTAAATTCAAAATCTCGACTGCTACAAGTTTTTAACTTTTATGATACTTGAGCTATCAATGAGAGTGCAACAGTAAAACAGCAACTTTTTATAAGTAAAATTTTCTGATTGCATTTAATATTCCGATCTAATGTAGTGTTTAGTAACATTTCACAGTGAGAATTTAAAAATATTTACAGTATACAGGATACTTATGGATTTTTCCCTTCAGTATAGGTGAAGGCTAAACCAAATACTTAGGAAACCTCATGCAGAGTTAGGAAGCTAGCAGTTGACTAGCCAGGAAAGTGATGAATTTATTTTCCTTTACACAAAGAGCAAGGATCATGGAAAGAATGATCCCACCTAATCATCAGCCAATACTACTAGTCACTAAAACCAGTTTATTTCTCTCAACTTATTATAACAAATAGACTAATTAAGTTCTGCTGTATGAAGGTACTTCCTTAGCCCCTTGTTTTAGTGGCAATGAAATCCATCTTGAGTTTCCTGGAATTCCTATTAAAAGATTTTGCGCCATGATCTCTCTCATTCAAACAAATTGCCAATGTAATTTCTTTTATGCAGTGTGGTTGTAGCTGCATCAGGCCCAGGATATTAGAGAGAAGGTGGGTGAGATAAGATCTTTTATTGGACTGACTTTTGTTGGTAAGAAAGAGAAGCTTTCAAGCCACAAAGAGCTCTTCTTCAGGTCTGGGAAAGATGCTCATAGCGCCATAATATGCAGCATTACAATAAACTCCTGCACAAGGCTAATTAATAATTCCATATAGTTGTGGGAAAAACCTCTGTTTCAAGTAAGGAAGTCTTGGTAGCGAAGAATTAATACTTTGGTTATTGCCCTCAAATACAAAGTAATTCAGAACAAGTACAAACTGTGAGTAAAGTTTCCAAGAAATATAACCATGAAATGATTGGGGCAAACACGCATGCTATATATCAGATGTTATTGCTGGAACAGGACTCTTCCGAAACACCCTACTGAACAATCAAGTATCACCGAACTGGAGTGGTGAATTTCAGCTTGGACTGCATGCTCTTAAACTTACTTTAAGAAACAGAATTCCAAAAATCTGCTGTTTTCTATTTTTACCTAATAGCAAAGAAAGAGGAAGGACAATCTCTTCCCATTTCATAATTACTTCTTCCTAGTCATTAAGTACTCAATCATTTTCATACAAACATTAAATCAGGCTTCCCCTTCTCTTTCTGCTCTGCACCACACACAGGAAGTGCTAGGTTTCCTTTTTCACCTCTGTCTTCTTTTATGTTATGATGGTTACATCTATGGCTTGAGTCTGTCCACAACTGTAAAGAACAAATTTGTTAAACATATTATCCCAGTTTGGACAGATGTGCCTAAATGTTTTTCCGCTTTTAAACATTTTCTTTGACCCACTCTAGCCCAGCTATGTATGAAAGGTTTTCTGGCACATGTTAAGATGAGACTTCTAGAATCAGTGATACAACTTTAAAAAAAACTAGGAGGATCATAGAAATGTTTTTCAGAAGCTGCAGGCCACACTAAACTGTACCTGGAATATACTGATTTACCTCCCCCTCCCCTCCAAATGTGGGAATAGAAGCTATGACCCTATATATTTTATTTTTCTCTATGCAGAAAAACAAAGAGGACCGTTGTTCCAACTCTGGCCATGTGGCTATAAGAAGGAACTGACAGGGTGTTGACCCACATAATCTCATAAGGCCTCGGATGCACCAGCTCACCAACACATGATGCGCATACACGTCAGAGATTACACTAACCAGTTCTGGATCCAGCATGTGGTGCACATGTGCACCGCATGTATGAATTGATAAGGACCACACTCGAAGAATTAGATGGTGTCAACTTCAAGTCTGTGCAACAATTTAAACATCCTAGTTCAGTGTTGAGCCATGATGGGAATGTGGACGCAGAGGTTAGGAGCCCTCATGAAAGTGACTGATTTAAATGGAGAGAATTGACAAATTCTCTGCAATAAAACTTCTGAAAGTAAATTAAAGAGCAAAGCGTGTGAGATCATGATTAGGCCAGCCAGGGAATATGGGTCAGAATGCTGGCCAACAAGGAAGAGAGAAAAAACAACTAATTTACATTGCTGAAATGAGACTACTCAGATGGATTCTGGGCAAGACATGAGCTGAGAGGGTACACAACGAAATGGTACGAGTTGTGATGCAGGTAGCCCCCATCATGGAACAAGCGAGGGAGTATTGACAGAGGGCTGCATCATGTGAGGTGACAAGATGGGAGATATGTTTGCCAGAGAACAAAAGAGCTGGCAGCCATGGGACAAAGGTTACAAGGCAGACTTGGAAAAAAGTAGCTCAAGACACTGAAGGAGAACAAGGTTAGTGTCAGCGTGGAAGATGCGCTTGACAAGCATGCTTAGAGACAAAGAACAAGAGCCACAGAAACTAAACAATGGGATAAAGTGAAGGCGAAGTAGGTTTATTCTGTTATAAGCCTATATAAATAATGACAGCTCCGTATTCATTATAATAATTATACATTATCAATTCAAGAAAGCTATGCCAGTCACTATTCATTATCAGGATCGTAAGTTTGATACAAATACTTCTTAACCTGTAATGCAGTGGTTCTCAACCTGCAGCCCGATCAGCACACAGCTGTGGCCCATGTGACATCTTCAGAGCCATACACATAGCAGAGGATGCAGTCCACAATGGTTGAGAACCACTGCTGTAATGCATCTTCCAACTATGCTTAAGCAGTCTAAAATTACTGTTTGTAAGAGAAATGTAAATATTTCAGGTCAACTCAAAGTGAGTTACCTCTTGCAGGGTAGCCGCTCCCTAGAAGTCAGAATCAAAACTATACAAAGTCAGTACTTTAGGCCTTCTGCCAGTGCTGTGACTTTTGGAGACCTATGAGTAATAATAATGAAACTGCAGAACAAGGCACGTGTCCCCTTACCACCCACCCCCCTACCCCCCCCCCAAAAACCCAACTCATAACTGATGCCTGAATTCTGCAGGAAATATCAGCTGTCAACTTGATTTAGACTCAAAAGTGCTTTATGTTTAATTTGGATGATTTTATAATTAAAACCTCCAATAATATTGTTCCATTGATCAAACAGTATTACCAGGAAGTTGCTGTTTCCAAATATAAAAGATCTCTTTCCTCCATCCAGCATATTGAGAAATAAAGTAACTGAGGAAAAAGTCACTTACCAGACTTGTTCTTTTAACAGGCTCCTTGGAAGTCTTTTCTGTAATTTCTTCCTTGTCTTGTTCAGCTGCATTCAGCAGAACAGAATTTTCTTGCGTAGGTTCAATCAACTGTCCACTAAGTGAGCTCTTCAGCTTCTGGTTCTCCCTCTCTAATTTAATTTTAGCTAGCTGGGCTTCCAGCATCCAGTGCTCTTTTTCCTGCTCCAGTTTTGCAATCTTCTCCAAACTCTGCTGGACCTTGAGGAGGAAAAGTTAAGAGAGTGTTTGAATTGTGGAATGTGATGTGTTGGGAATTAAATTAAGGTAGAATTCCCCAAAGACACAAGGTCTAAGTAAGTGAATGAGATTAGGGGGTACAGCAGGTTAATGCGAAGAGGTCAAAAGTTCCAGGTTTAATATGGATTAGGTCAAAAGTAGAATGTGTTTAATGGTTTCAGTTGGTCCCTAGTGGATATCTGCTCACATCACAACCATCAGTACAACTGGCAATCTTCCATTAAGGGGGATACAGGGCTAGAATATCAGGGCAGTTGTAGGTCAGGATTAAAACTATACGTAAAAATTTGAACAGCAGCATGCCTGGCTCCAGGCAAACTTTTCACAGCTTTAAGATCGGAGAGCCGATAAATAAAAATAACGGCAACAGAACTACACACTGTAAATTAAATGTGGGCTGCAATCCCTCACAAAAGCCACAGAAAAATATGTAGTGTTGGAAAGGTCTACATAAATTTCATTTAAACTCCTCTCCTTAGTATACAAGATCTTTTCCATTTATTAAAAGCTCATTAACAAACCCCCACTGATTTCTCATCACTGATCAGACAGTTAATATCTAAGAGCAGTTAGCCTGTTAGCTTGGCCTCAGTCTACCCAAACTAGCCACTATCTAATCCAGGCCCCAACAAATGTGCCATGCGCCAATGCGTACAGCATGTTAGGGCCCCCGCCGCTGAAATGCTGCTGTCGCCATTTCCTGGCAACAGTGCAGTACAAAGAGCCTCTCCCGGACACTTTCAGTGGTGATTCAGGGCTCACATGCAGCCTGCCGTCAAAAAAAAGCTGCATGCCACTGAAAGCACTGGTGGCTTTTTTTGGTGCGCGCGCATGCCGGGGGCATTTCGCCCCCATAGTACTGTGGCATGGCTAGGAACCAGGGCACAATTCCCGGGCACCATGGCGAACTGCTGCCCAGGTTTCGTCAAATCCTGACCTAATCCCTAAAGTTTGAAATACATTCGGCATATGGATCTCAAGAGAACAGATTAAATTATGTTTAGCTTTCATCTGCCCCAGAGCATCTAGAGTGCAACTTCGAAGATCACAGGTCATCTATGACACTTTGCAATTTCCTGCTAGTGACCAGTTAAGATAAACAGAATGCATATTTTAAATTCCAAACAATCTAGTGTACATAAACTTTAAATTAAAAATCCCTTCAATATATACCTATATGATCTCACTTCCTGAGTGCAGGAATACAGGAAGAATGGTAATGTCAGATCAAACACACCATCAAGCTGAGAAAGAGCTAAATACACATTTTTTACGTGAAGGGGGTAAAAGATAGGAAGAACTGTACAAAGTCCAAGAGATCACTTCTTTAAAAAAACCCAAAAAACAGAGCAAGAAATGAGCAGATTGAGCAGGAAATGCTAAATAAAACAGACTAGACCAGTGGCTCCCAACCTATGGCCCGGGAGCCAGGAGTGGCTCATGGGGGCTTTTTAAGTAGCCTGTGGCTTCCCTCCTGCTGGCTGCAGAAGGGAGCCACTGCCTTAAGGACCCAGGTGGAACACCCTTCCACAGGACTGAAAGACTGGTGCAGCTTCCTTGCTGCAGCCTAAGAGATGGGAGATCAGTGCTCTCCTGCCCCTGGCTGTAGCAGCAAAGTGCTCCGCCGCCTGGGATCCTAGGTGCTGGGATCCCTGCAGGAGCCAGGGGGAGAGGAGCACTGATCTTCCATCCCAATGACTGCAGAAGGGAGCCACTGTCTATGGATCCAGGAGGAGCACACAGAGCTACAGGACATGTGTGGTTTCCCTGCTGCAGCCAGGGAGACAGGAGATCAACAAGGCGGTAGCCTCCTTGCTGAAATCCATCTGGCTGCAGTGAGGCAGGAGTGGGGGGCCTACTGGTAGAGACTGGTGGCCCTTCAGGGCTGTAAAAATAGTATTGAGCCAAGAAGTTTGGAACCACTGACAAGTCTGTGCCTAAATTTTGGATTTCTTGCCAAATTAAGTATTTTTGAAAAAATAATCTGATCTTTAGTTTTTACAATGGAAAATAAACATATATGCTACTGTTGAAGTGGCCTATTTTAAAGTGTTGTGTTATGGGGAAGCAAAATTCTCTTCTCTCTGGATATTATTTGGCTATAATACAGAAAGTTACTATTCCTTGGAAACTGAACGAAATGGAAAAATCTTATCATTAAGTCTCAAATTGAGATGTGCCATTTGTTTTATAACATGACATGTCTTCTGATAATTTCTTGCATAACAGTGCAGCATATCATTGTGAGGAATAAAATACTCATCTTGAATCAAAGCACGATAAAGCCCTTTATTTGCTTTGTCATATGGGTTTGAGTTTGGTGATGCAGTGATATCATTCTAATTAAAAATGTAACTTGTTCAGCGTGGATATAATTAATTAGGTTGTCAGATCAGTTCTTCCTTCTCAGAAGTTCACACAAACATCAGGTTAGTGATGGGGCACAAGTTTCTATTTTAATAGTTTGTGCTAGGCCAGGGTTCGGCAACCCATAAGATAAGAGGAGCTATTTTAAAAATTCCTTCATTAATTAAGTGTTTGAGAATTGTAATAGGTGTAGCCGCCTGCTGGGGGGAGTTGGGCCAGGGCACCTGCCGCAGGGTCCCCCGGTGAGAGGCGGGAGCCTAGAGGCTGGTGTGGGACACCTGCAGGGTCCCCCAGTGGCAGGGGACGGGGAGGGAGAGGGTGCAGAGACCAGAGCCACAAGGGGACAGCCAAAGAGCCGCATGCAGCTCCAGAGCCACAGGCTACAGAAGGCTCAAATCAAATTCCCTTCTGTATCCAACCTCTAATTCTAGATTTCTATTTAATAGATGGTTGTGACTGTCTTCATGTTATAGAAATGTGAACTAAAACAGATTTTATATATTAGCTTGCAGCTAATTACAAGAATGCTAAAGCAAGCATAATCTATCAATGTTCACAGATACTAAATTGAAATGTTAGATGCATTTATAAACACACACTAACTTCAATTAATGTGTGACCTTTATACGCAACACTTTTTCTAATAAAAACAGCACGCATTCAAACACACATTTGTCAAAATATGTACAAGAATACCTGTTGTGCAAGACCTTCTCTACTTTCTGTGGAACTCAGAAGAACTCTGCAATTGGCCAAAGCCTCTTCATAAGGCACTGAATTTGGACAGGGCTGAAAGCAAAGAAACAGCAACAGCTATGTATTTTCTATGTTCTTTGCTTGTTCTTCTCCTTCCTGCCTCCCCACTCTCCTTGCTAAAAGCAAGGTGAAGAGTTCTGCTTTGCATGTTTAAAATTCTTTTACTTTGGTTTCTTATCTATCTGCTAACACCAAGCCAAGTGGGTCTCCAAGCACGGCAAGGTGCTTAGTCTTAAATGGCACGTGTACTGTACATGTTTGATCAGGAAGTCATCTTAACTGGGATATCCCCCAAGCAGCCAATTTAAGCTTTTTGGACAGATTTAGTGAATCTTTTGGTTTAGCGGGGATCATTATTTACATAGCACTTTCTCATCCTTACATACATATTTTGCTGGTTTTGTCTGTTTGCCCTTCTACCAGTCCCTTCGAAGAAATGCAGTTATGTTTACATTCCACATCTACATTTCTGGCTAGTCATAAGGAAAGAGAAAAAAATCCACAAGTGAGCTCCTTTTATGGAAGCCTTGCAGCTGACCCTGCTGGTGAAATTGGGCAAACAATAAGATCAGAGCCTACTCTCAATCCTCTAAGTCCTGCTCCTCCTTCCCCTGGCCTGCAGACAACAGCATTATTATTAAAATGGTTCTGATAACCATTAATTCTTATTTCCTGGAAAAGTCCATTCCACATGCCATCCTGATTAAGAGAATTCTGTTGTCTAAGGCGACCCATTTAGATATTATCCTTCAGCTTCTCTTCTTAAATGCAAAAGTTAGCTGAACACAAACCTTTTTTAAAGATTTCATGTAGGCAACTGCTTTCTTCTTGTACTGGAGCATACATTCAGCTGATAGAGGGCTGATAAACTCTGTTCCTCCCTTAGGCCCATAGCTCAATGAAGCAGTGAAGTGGTCTAAGTTGTTGCTAAAGAATGAGGCAATCTAGACAGGTCAAGAAGGGTTTCATTTTAAAAAGAAAAGAGAGGCAACACATCAAAGAGCTACTTCAAAAGAGAAAAAGTCATCAGTGGAACTGAAATTCAGGGCAAAAATGCAAGTACAAATTTATCAGGGCCTTTAAAAAACTCCCACACTGCACAGACATGAACTAAACAACGATCATTCCAAAATTTGCCTGCTCCCCTATTAAACATGTATGTTTGAGATCAACACTAACATACATACAAATAGGTTTTTAAAAATGAGTCTGGAAATCTTAGAATAAATCAGATCTTTACATAATTTGTGATATCCTGAGATCTTAATAGATTTGTTTGATCTTTGAAAAAAGTGAGAGATTTTACACACTAATTTAGGTGGCATCACTAGATTTTGACAAAGAAATACATATTACCTTGCCTGCTCCATTTGTTAAAGCCACTACTGAAGACAAGATGCAGTCATTTGTTGTTACAAGTTTTTGTGTGGCTGTTGGAAGTTCATGTTCTAAGGCAGCTTTCTGACTGTAGTGCTTGGAAATTTCTAAAATGAAAACAACTACATTGTGTTAATTGTCTACACACTATAGTGCATTCTTTTCTGTGCCCCATTCTTAATTGCTGTGCAGTAACTCACCAGCACTGGAAAGAGGAATTGTGAAAATTGAGAAATAATTCTAGAAGAGACTGTAATCTGATTTAGACACCTGGCTACCTTTTATGAACTACGATACGAAAATTAGAAGAAACCCAAAACATCTCAGCAGCTTTGCACCATCCTAATGATGCAACAATTTCTCCTCTTCATTGTGGGTATGGGCTTTTTGGGGGCAGCAAAGAATCTTCACGTTAGTCTTTTGCAACAGTATATCCTCTGATTCCCAGTAAGCCTATTGTGTCTGTCATTGCTTCAATTACAATTTTTCCATTTTGTAAAGGTGTATTGAAAATTCAAAAATAAAATTAAGAATGAAGTAATGATCTCCAGGACAACCAAATTTTAAAAACAGGAACTGCAGGATGTAGCAATACTACTGCAGTTTATTATTAATAGACTGAACAATGGAAATATCACATTGATAATTACAGAATGCTAATGTTTATACATATGACTAGAATTATAGTATCAAAATAAGTCAACTAAATTTACTTTTCTTTCCTTTAGTACCCAAAGCCTCAACAGTCTTGCTTCTAGAAAGAGTTCTTATATGTTTAGCATTTCGTAGAGGCATTTTAAAATAATTTTAATTAATCCTCTCCCCCCAAATTAGTAACCAACTAACATTGATAAAAAAGTCAAATACAGTACTGAACAATTTGTTTGCACAATATAGCAATGCCCTCAACACATCACTTAATTACATCTTCTGTAAGAAAGTTAGAAGGACAGTGTCAAAGCTGAGCAGCTCTGAAGTTTCTCAGTTACTTACACAAATTCTAGTTCAGAGAAAATCCTTAGCAAAATTCCAGTTCTAGAATGCTGAGGCTCTCAATCAGCTGTGATGTTTATAACTATGGGCATGCACATGAATTTCATATAAACAAACATGTACATTTCACTGTCCTTCCTCTCTGCAGGTCTGTTTCAACAGAGCTAGCAGAGCCCTGAAACTAAAAGAATCCTGCTCTCTGAAGAACCCAGAGCAATTTTGTAGTCTATTTTAATATCGTGTCTATTCAGAAGGATGACTCTGACAGCCAAAACAATGGAGGCACCGCAACAACCATACACAAATCTGCAAACTAAAATTCTGTTGAGCCGTCTAATTTTAGGTCTTTCAGCCTTTAACGTAACCCTTCACAAACTAAATTGCTGGATGTACATTTATTTAACCTTACTTTCAAAACCAGGCAACTGACACAATTAAGATATAGCCCATTTTAAATTGCTGTCCACTCATTTTGTCTCACCTTTCATAACATCATGAAATCCATGAAGACCTTCAGCAATGTGTGTGAATACTGAACTGTAATTTGTCCGAAGCAGCCCTTCTGGTTTTACACCTAAAAACCATGCAAGAAAGTGGACATATATTTTTTCAATTGATCATTGACTGTAGATATCAAAGTAATCTGGTTTCTAAATGGTGGAAATATTTACAGGTTTTATCTTTAACACTGAATAAGCAGGGCTTTTGCCAGCTGAACTTGGCCCATAATTATTAATAAAATCTTTTCTTTTAATTGACTTTTGTTAGTGTAAGTAAATCAGATTACCAAATTTTTTTAGCTTTTCCTCAAACTTCACAATTACACTAGTGTATTTTGGTTTTGAAAATCAAGTTAATATGAAATCTACACAGTTGTTCCAATATCCTTTACTATCTAAGATCATGGTTATTTCTACCAGGAGCCTTTTTGTCTCTCTGAATGTTAGGGTCAATCCAGTGATCAGTTATACCTCATTTGGTACTACTTTTACTTTGCTGCTATATATATTTCAATACCGATTTTACAGCATTAAATAGATGTTTAAGTGATATTTTTTATTTACATACTATTATAGTTAAAAAGATAACTTTGTATGGGCTGTAATCTGGGATGGGGAATCTGCTTCTTTGTTTTGGTGGTAGTGAGGGGGAAGTGATAGAAGATTCTGCCCTAATAATTCAAAGGTGCATGCTCTTGTATTGGCTTAATTAGCCTACAGACAATATAAAAGAATAAACCATGATTATACTACAAAAGCTCCTAACCCATTTCATCTTTTTTCTATAGACATTTAACATGCAATATATGTAGCTTAGCCCATGCTTTATTATGTCTCGTGAAGGCTTTTTTTTTTTTTGTTCGCTCCATATTTGGATATGGTTAATCCAAAACCAAGAAGCATTAGCACCCTTCGTGAGTCAATCGATTGGAGCCATAATGAACACTTACTTGGTAAGACAAGAAGACTAATGTACACATGTAACTTCTCAAAGACTACAGTCATCTTCTTCATATCATTGTGGAGCTCCAGATTCCTGGCTCTTAAAGCAGCTGTGCAAAGAGAAGATTCACACTCTTCTTCCAAACTAGGAATACATGAATTTATTTTTAAAGTAGTGAGTCTCTTGCCAAACAAATGCATAAGTTTAAGAACATGATAAACATCTCTGCTGCTTTTTAAATTCTGAGTCAGAAGCAACGAGAGAGAAAAGGGGCTGTGAATTTAATTTCTTTACAAAGAATCATAGTGCATGCAGCCCAGTACCATGTCTTTCAACAGTGGCCGGTACCACATTCTTTAGAGGACAATGAACAGTACAAGACAAGTATGAAGTGATGTGTCCCCTCTCATCCAGTCCCAGCTTCTGGCAGTCAGAGGTTTAGATACACTCAGAGCCTGGGATTACACCTTGGACCACCCTGGCTAACAGCCATTGATGGATTTATCCCCCATGATATTATGTAATTCTTTTTTTAAACCCAGTTATACTTTTGACCTTCGCAACATGCTTTAGCAACAAGTTCCACAAGTTGACTATGTGTTGTGTGAAGAAGTACTTTCTTATATTACTTTAAGCCTGATGCCTATTCATTTCATTGGGTGACCTCTGGTTCTTGTGTTTTGTGATGTGGTAAATAACACTTCCCTGTTCACTTTCTCCACACCACTCAATTTTATAAACCGCTCATATCTCCCCCTTGGTTATCTCTTCCCTGAGCTGACCAATCCCAGGGGTTTTTTTTGTTTTGTTTTTTTGAATCTCTCCTCACATGGAAGCTGTTCCATACCCCAATCATTTTTGTTGCCCTATCTTTTCCAACTTTACTGTATTTTTTTTTTTTTTTTTTTTGAGATGGGGAGACCAGAACTTCATGCCATATTATAGGTGTGAGCAAACTATGGATTTATATGGTGTCATCATGGTATTTTTCTTTCTTATATATCCCATTCCTAATGGTTCCTAACACTGTGTTAGCTTTTTTGACTGCTGCTGCACTTTAAACAGATATTTTCCAAGAAATATCCATGATTCCAAGGTATCTTTCTTGAGAGGTAACAACTAAATTAGACCCCCATCATTTTGCATGTATAGTTGGATTATGATTTTCCAGTGTGCATTACTTTGCATTTATCAACATGGAATTTCATCTGTCATTTTGTCAAATCCCTTTGTAACTCTTTGCGGTTAATTTTGGACTTAACTATCTTGAGCAATTTTGTATCTTCTGCACATTTTGTTACTTCACTGTTTACACCTTTTTCCAGATCATTCATAAATATGTTGAATGGCACAGGTCCCAGTACAGATCTTTGGGGGGCCCTGCTATTTACCTCTCTCCATTGTGAAAACTGACCATTTATTTCCGCTCCTTGTTTCCTATCTTTTAACCAGTCACTGACCCATAAGAGGATCTTCCCTCATATCCTACAACTGCTTGCTTTGCTCACAACCCTTCAGCATGGGACCTTGTCAAAGACTTTCTAAAAGTCCAAGTACACCATATCAACTGAATTACCTATTCACATGCTTGCTGACAGCCTCAAAGAACACTGAGAGATTGATGAGACAGGACTTCCTTCTACAAGAACTGTGTTGACTCCTCATCAGCATATGGATCAACTAAAATTGCCCACAGTCCTCCCAGCTTGATGGCCTAGATGGCTTTTTCACCACCATACTGGTGCTTCATTTTCCTTGCTGTTAATTACTATTCTTTATTATTTGTAACATCTTCGCATCTAGTACCCTCAGTCAATGACCAGACTCCATTCTGCCAGGCAATGTACAAATAGTTTATAAACCCAGAGACAACAGCTGGATATAGAGAGGTGGGGCAATACAAAGAAATAATGATAAAATGCATTCTTGGGAAGACACAAGTTACGGCACTATTAGTGGGAAGAGGGCTGTCTTATCACATTGAAGAAAATCCATCTGTCCCTTCCCCTATCTCACAAAGTGATCAGGGGTGGGTTGTTTTGTTGGGGGTTTTTTTTTTGGGGGGGTAGCAGAAGGAAGGGGAGAACAGAAAGAACTTCCCCTCCCTTCTATATCTCCCAGCTCCTACCCCAATTTTGAGTATTATTTTGAAAGCACAACTCATCTCCCTTCCAACTTACTCAATGGGGACAAGAAACAAGATCTGCACAGGAACAAGCAGAGAAAGAAGACGACAAGATCTGCAGAGGGGACAAGCAGATGGCTCTGTTTTACAGATACAAGTTAGAATGCGCCACAGTTATTGTATGACAAATACCCAAGCAAGGGACAGACCCAGGAAGTCAAAGATTTCAGTAGACTGAGCCTCACAGAGTGATTCTGCTGTTGCCAAATCTCCTGAATTTATCATAAGAAGTGTGATGTTTCTTTTTCACAAACTTAAGGCTGCAGCAATGAGAACCTCAGCTCTCTTTTTCCAATACAAGTTTCTAGTCCTCATAGTTGCAGGAAAAAGACTGGCAAATATGTCCTAAATACTGCCTCTGGCTCAAAAGCCAGAAAGCAAAGAAACCCCCCAAATTTATTTATTTATTTATTTATTTATTTTTAAAATCTCATATTTTTACGCCAATTGCCTTGGGGGATGGGCTCATGACCTTTGAGCAAGTGTGATTGGTAATACTTCAAGTCTGATGCACAACAAGTTAGAACTCTTAATAGATTTTAAGAGAAAAAAATACCTTTTTAACTGATAAGGAAGAATCTTCCTGAGAAACCACATGTAGGAAGTTAAATGTTCAGAAAAGGCCTTTAATTTCACAGTTGTTTCCTAAGGAAAAGATAAATAGTTCTTAAATCTAGTTGTGCTGTAAAGATTTGTTTTTCATCAGGAAAAAACATGACCAAAAATATTACCAGGACAGTCACAGTCTCTTCTGTAATACTCTCAAACAAGTGAAGCATTCCTTCCTCCAGAGGGCGAACATAGGATGCATTTTCATGAAGATACTGTGAGAACTGAATACAAAGAGGTTTAAGTGGTGCTTGCTAGCGCAGATTACAAACTGCTCAAAATTGACACAAGAATATTTCACATTAATATAGTAACTTTCATTGTGAAGGATCCTGAAGTGCTTCCCAAAGGCACTACTGATGTGCAGCCATCTCTGAATGGCACCATCCTAATGTGGGGACGTGACACTGAAAGCAAAGTTCTGATCAGAGATACTGGGACAAATCCCTAAGGAAAGAGAGCTGTAAATTTATGGCTATGCACACCAATCAGAACCTCTGTCTTTTAAACAAAGGTTACCTCCCTAAAGTTCACCTACAGCAAACTAATGAGCTACCTTAAAGTAAAACTTCATTAAGTCTTTTTTTTTTTCAATGTTACGATAACTTTTTCTTCCAAAGAGGTCTCCTTTAGAATAACAGTGCTTTTACGATGTGCATTCTTATGAGGTTATGAAACCATGAGCAGAGACCACTACCATTGTCTTTCAACTGTACTGACAACACAGAACTTCTGAACAATTTATTCTATACATTCTGACTGCAGCCATAATAATCCAGAGTAATTATTTTAAAATTTATTCCCCCATAGAATTATTTGGCTTCATTTACCCCCAGATACTATTTATGTTGCAGTAGCATGTAGAAACCACTACCAGATATAAGGACCCTACAAAAATATTTAAAAGCTGTAGTAATGTAATGTTAACAAGAGAAAAATGGTGCTGAGAGTGCTAGTCATTCATACATGAACATGGATTAATAAAGGGAAACTGCTAAATCTAAGGAGGTTGAAGTACCGTAAGTGGAATGTTTTCAAATTGTACTGTCAGGACTTGGAGTTGGTGAATAGAACCAGGGGAAAAAAAAAACTTGAACCTGGAACTGTCCCTATCTACTCTGAATGTTTAGGAATAGCTTGAAAGTGCCAAAGCAAACCTGGAGTTGGGGAACAAATACATCAATGCAAGTATGCTAACCCATTCATGACAATAACATTCTGAGAACTCCATAGCATAGAAGGTATTATTTCTGCACAGCTCAGTAGAGAAACTGAGATCACACTTTTCAAGCAGATAGATCGGTGGTTCACAACATTTTTGGCTAGAGGGCCAAAAGACATCATTTTCACAGCCCCAAAGGCTGCAGCAGCAGCGTCAGATTAAGGGACCCTTGGCTGCTACTTTTGTGAGGCCCTGCCCTACTGGGGCCCTGGGGACAGAGACAATGGCTGGCCCATGGTGCTCCTGCCCCACCCCTGGGCCAGCTGGTCTGCTCCAGGCAGTGGGGCCATGCAGCGTGTAGGCACTATGCTCCAGGGGCAGGGCTGGCCAGCATGTGGGGCAGCCTCTGGTGTGGCCCTCCAGGCCCCAGAGCACTGTTGGGCACCACACTAGGGCCCCTGCAGCTCTGGCTTGCATGGCCATAGGCAGTCTTAGCAAGTGGGTAGTGCGGGCAGCTGCCCAGGGCCCTGTGGGGTTGGGGACTGTTACAGCAGGGAGCCAACAGTGGAGTGGCAGGCCCTGCGAGGTCGGCGGAAGAACTGGGAAGCTGACAGGGACCTCAGTGGGAGGCCAGAGAGCTGGTGGGGACCCCGGCGAGACAGGGAGTGGCAAAAGTCAAGGATGGGGCCCCCCACATGGCATAGGGGGCCATTCTTGCCTTTTGCCCTGGGCCCTGGAATCTTTAAGACTACCCCTGGGTGTGACTAGCACCATGGGGGCCCCAGCAGACTGACTCAGCAGGCCCGTCTCCACTGGGGCTTTAAGGGCTGCAACCCAGGGCCAGGGGCTACAGCCCTTAGAGCCCCTGTGTTGATCCAACCCTGCAAGCAGGCCTCCCCTGAAAAGCAATCTGCTTCCTCGCTGACCTCATGTGTCTCTGGCTGCAGCAGAAAAACAGTATGCGTCCTGTAGCCCTATGCTATGTACCTCCACCTGGGTGCCTAGGCAGTGGCTCCCTTCTGCAGCCGGAAGGAGGGGAGCTGCAGGGCGCCTGAAAACTCCTACAGGCCACTTTTGCCTCCCAGGCAACAGGTTGGGAACCACTGAAATAATAAAAGAAAGCTTCAGGAGAAGCTTTGACATGAGATACTGAACTACTGGAGGGCCACAGAGTAAGCACTAGAAACAAAAGTGTACTGCAGCAATTAGGTCATGAAAGGGCGAGACAACACCACAGGAAACAGAGCTCAGACGATGGGAAAAAATAATCTAAGTTACTAGATCAGAGACTCAATTATTAGAAACTGGAGGATCAAATGGTAGCAGTAATTGGAGTTGTCAGTTTATATCACTTTAAGGCACCTTTGCCTGCTAAAAACTATTTCCAAAAGCATTAAAGATGAAATCCTATCAAGAAAGGTTAACACTTCACTACAAAAATCGGATTTTATTCATTTAAAGTCTTCATTGCAGTAGTACCCAAAGGTACCAACTGTGATCAAGTCCTGTTGTTCTAAGCCAGTGGTTTTCAACCTTTTTTGGGCTGTGGAACCCCTTAAAGGCAACAAATAAATTCATGGAACCCTAAACTTTTTGTTATGATCGCTCTCACAACAAAACCACATAACATACAATGATAAATTGTAAAGTTATAAAGATAAACAATAGTATTGCATAGTAACCTATTGCAAAACAAACTGCTTGAGCCCCACCATCTCTTTCCTCCCAAGTGAAGCACAGCCTCAAACCCACATCACCCCAACCTTGCCCACATCAGTCCCCTTTCCCCATTCCTAAGCTCCCTGTTGCGAAGACCCCACTCCAGCCCTCCTAATCTCCTACCCCCCCAGCTCCCCTGTCTTCACTCCACCCCCCTTCAGCCCCCTCCACACCTACCCAGGCCCCTCTGTCCCTAGCCCCCACTCCAGTCCCCCAACCTCCTCCATCCCTCCCCAGCCACTCCCCCCTCCAGCTATCCAGAGTCCCCTCCACCACTACTCAGCCCACACCCAGGCCCCTTGTCCCCATGCCCCCTCCCCAGGCCTCTAACTCCATCCATCCATCCCTAGCCACCCCGCCCAGTCCCCCCTCCACCCATCCATAGTCCCCTCCACCACTACCCAACCCCCACCCAGCCTCATGCTCTGCTGCCGCCGGCGTACCCTCCTGGGGCCATCCAGATGGGGCCGCTGGTGGGTCCCGGGGCTGTGCGGATTGGGTTGCCACCACGTCCCAGGGCTGGCCGGATCAGGCAGTGGTTGTTGCAGCAGCCCAATCCGGCCAGCCCCGGCGGCAGCCTGATTCAGCCTGCCCCAGGACGCAGCGGTGGCCGCCCAACCTGGGCAGCCATGGGAGCCACCAGCGGCAGCCCGATCCGGGTAGCCACGGCGACCCCAGGAGCCACCAGCAACTGCAGCGGCCCGATTCAACTAGCCCCAGCAGCGCCCCAATCTGGAGGGTCCCAGCAATCCCAGGAGCCGCCACTGGGACCCCCAACAGCCCCCCAATCCCCCCCACCCTAATCACCCTTTTATCCAGCCCACGCGTACCTGTATCTGCTGCAGGGTCGTCCCATTCCCGCCCTGCACAGCCCACGTGGCTGGGCTGAGCAGGGCGGGAGATTTAAATGACCCTGGCTCCCGCCCAGCAGATCTCACAGAACCCTAAGGTTCTGCCTACGGAACCCCAGGGTTCCACGGAACCCCGGTTGAAAAACACTATTCTAAGCTATGCAAACATATGGAAATGGTTCATGCTTGAAAGAACTAATCTCAGAACATAAGTAGTAAGAAAAAGATGTTGGGAGAAGAAAAAGCTGTAAGGAGGGTGTTCTATTCTGAGTGCATTAAGTTTGACCCTATCTCAAGAATGGTGGCGGCAGGGATGGATTACGCTAACAGCTATGCTGGGCTCTTAAAAACAGAGCATTCCTCAAGCTACTGAAAGGACCGAGGAAAAAATGTCTCTATCCAATTCCTAATTGACAACTGCCATGTTTATTAGCTACAGAGAGACGGACCAGAGTGCATGGGCAGCAAGACTGAGCTACTCTCACCATAGAGGTGGTCTCTCCAGGACAGGAACAATTTGGAATAGTCTACATCACCACTGCACACACCATGGCTGTTCTATGGAAAAAGAGAAAGTCAGTCTGCATGATTATCCACCTGGGAACTTGCACAACTATTAAATTCACTTAAATTGAATTATGCAGATCTGCTTTGCAAAGAAATTTTGGACAAGAGGTCATTGTCAAATACCATTTTGTTTCAATGACTTTCAAACGAAATGTGTCCAATTAACCAGTTAAAAATGTGTTTCTTTTCCAATAACCAACTCTGTGCAAATTCATCATGGGTTCTGAGAGTCAAGCCAGGTGCTATCTGTCATCACACCACCACCAGGAAAGGTTATGTAGTGCATTAGGCCCCCAAAGATACTTCTATATATAGCATTCTGGTCTTCAATGTGTTTGCCTAGGAATAAGTATCTGCAATGTTAACAATTCTCAGGATGCAGAAGACATTATACAAGGCACTGGTGAAACCTAATCTGGAATGCTGTGTGCAGTTCTTCTCCCCTGTGTTTGAAAAAGATGAAGCTCTGGAACATCCTTCCAAGGGGAATGGGGGGCGCCAAAATAAGCCAGCTTCAAAACTGAGCTTGATAAATTTATACAGGGGATGGTATGCTGGGGCAGTCTAGTTTGGCAATTGATTTTTGACTACTGGTGGCTATGCCAATGGCCTGAGATGGAATGGGTTCTGAGTTATTAACAGAGAATTCTTTCTTGGATGGCTAGCTAGTGAGTCTTTCCCACATGCTCAGGATTTAAATGATCACCATATTTGGTGTCAGGAAGGAATTTTCCAGCACGGCAGATTGGCAAAGGGTCTGGGTTTGTTAGGGTTTTTTTGCCTTCCTCTGTAATGTGGGGCATAGGTCACTTGCTGGTGGGTTCTCTGTACCTTAAAGTCTTTAAACCATGATTTGAGGATTTAATAATTCAGTCATAAGTTAGAGGTTTATTACAGGAGTGGGTGGGTGAGGTTCTGTGGCCTGAATTGTGCAAGTGGTCAGATTAGATGATCATATTGGTCCCTTCTGAGCTTAGAGTCTATGCATCTAAGTAGAAACAGTTTACAATCTCAGCTGTGTTGCCTCTGCAGTACTATAAGAATTTGTAAAAAGGAAGAATGCGTCACTTAAGCCACTGAACATACCCAAGGAGCAGATCAGTTATGTAACATTGTGCTGTTACTACACAGTCACTTTTCAGAGTGCAACTGTACTTTGGAAGTTAAATTAACACTGCACTGTCTGGAGAGGAATACAAGTAAACAAATTTGATGAAAAAGGTGTCTGAATTTTTAATCTACTTTCTGGTCTGCTCTTGCAGAGAAATCTACCACAGAGCCAATTACTAAAAGGCTAATTCTTGTAGCTCAAAGTGCAGCTCTATTTAGTTCATAGTACTAGCAACAATATTAGTAATCTTGACAGTGGAGAAGTTGATAATTTTTAGCTTGGTATCCAAGAGAAAAACTATATTAGAACAACAACAACATATTAAAATCCAAACTATTAGATAAGAAGGCTAAAGGTAGAAATGCCTTCCACAATTTGGCTTACAGCAGTCAAAAGTAAACTTGTTTGTCCAACTATTTAAGGTCCAACCTGGGCACTGAAATTCTAGGTCCAATGTTTCAAAATAGTGAGAATTGTTTTCCGAGCCTTGTCCCATAGAAAGAAACAAACATCCACGTGGAAGATGCTCAACAACTCTGAACAACGTATTATGCTGTAGGAAAAGATTTCAATGCAGGTTGTACTAGCCTTTTCTATACAACCCATTGGATAGCCTCTTTCATCTAAGAACAGCTCAACGCAGCACACAGACACAAAATTTCATAACCCCGCTAGTACATACAGACAGTTAGGCCAAGATTTGATAAGATGATGAATGACTTGGGAACAGAGTCCACAAGTTAGTCCTATGCAAAACCGTAACACTTTCTATTTCTAAATTTTATTCCCTATTTCTTTTTCCTATTAGAGAGGTAGATGTATACAATTAACTAGACGTTTCTCTGTCCTCATTCTTTTCATCCTCATATTCCTCTCTCTCAAAATATTTTTATAGCATCTATTTAAAGGAGAATAATTCTCAGGCAGTGTGATATTTAGCTATTCGAAAGGTAATCTGCTGGCTCATTTCACAAATGGAGTTTAGTACAGCTTCTATGTTTCTATCAGAGCCTTGATATCAGTATTGTATGGCTCCTAGAGAGAAGGCACAGGGAGAAGGACATAAGATTCTCTATAACCATCCGCTCTCTTCTACCCAAAGGATTCCTGTCACAGCAGTGACCCTCTGAAGAAGAAAGACTACTCTTTCAGAATTTGTTAATGCTGCACCAATAAGGACAGGATAAGATGTTTTCCGTGAGAGGGATCAGAGGAGATGCTCTCTGATCAGGAATGGGCTAAAGTCTAAGGTTATCTAGTTTCTGTACAAATCCAGCTTACCTTCTGATTTAATGGCGAAATAGTATCAGTGGCAGAATCAATGGGAAAAATCTGGACTCTCTGTTCCGTGTAAGTATGAAAGTTCAGAAGAGCTGTCACAAGATCCTGAATGAAAGCCAAAGCCTGACCAGCAATGTCTCGCAACTTCAGCTTTAACAGAAACAGTTAGAGTTGGTATATTTCAATTACAGCAAATACAATCAATTTAAATGGAGGCTTAAAAACAAACACTGCCTATAATTAAAAGTGACTGAATAGCTTTCATTATCAACAACTCCTATCAAGTTTGGCCCCGACTGCAATTTAAATCTTTCTGCCTGAAGGATAAGACAGCAGGACTACATCCAGTGATATCCTACATGTGATTTTAATGTTTACCATGTTTTAAAAATGCAGATCTTAATGTGTGGTGATTATAAAGCCATCTGGAATTGAGGAATGCCATTTATATCATGTAGCAGAGCACCAGATATTTTGCTATAGCAATTTTCTGCAGTATTTTCATTTTATAAACTAAATATTACAATACTTTTAAACTCAGTAACATGGGGCAAATTTATAAAGATACTTCAGTGCCCAGCTGTAGTTAAAATAGCTTCAATGGGAGTTTATTACCTGAAGTTATAGACAGGCACCGAGCAGGATTTAATAAAGCACCTATGCAGGTTCAGCACCTGATTCCCATTGGAACTTTATTAGGTTCTTTACTAAATCGAACTAGGCACCTATCTACAGCTTTAGTTGCCAAAATACCTTTGTAAATCTATTTCATGATTTAGCTTCTTAACCAAGCCATCATGCCTATTACTACAAAATTGCACATAATATCCCAACAGTAGCTTTAGAACAACTTTAACTTAAGACCATATATTCCTTTCCATGTAACCTAGTTCCCTGGTGGTGCTTTGCTGTAGATGCGTCCGGTGACCTACCTTCACAGCACTGGTCATTACCAACCACCCCCTGTCTTTTTCTTACTTGATCCTGTCTAACCTCTATGTTATTACTTCACTGTTGAGTCTTACCAGATATAGCACCTTATATGTTTCCCCTTATATGTTTCCTTTTATTGTCTAATCCTTCAACATACCCAGACACTTCATTTTTCTCCTCCTATTTTGGTGTCCTCTGTGTACTCCAACTAGCACAATTACAACAGAACCTAATTAATGCAGTAAAAATGCAGGCGCAAAAGTCTACCCTGAACACAGAGGTTCAAGACTGTACATTAGTAGCCAACCAGTATGGATCGGACTCTGTGCCACAGGCATGGTCAGAGATTGATTGAAAATGTACTCCCATGGGTCAAAAAAAAGGCCAGGCTCTACCACTCAGCAATTGTCTGGAGCTAGGCTATCTTTAACACAAAACAGGCCAGGGGACAGCTATCTATTCACTCACAGCTCGGCTAGGGCCACAGTCACAGGGACAGTGAGACCATTCCCTTCAGAGATGCTCCTGAAGAGCAGGGGACAGCCATGGCAACCTTTCGAAAGGAATCCCTGAATGCTGCAATCAAGAACCTGCATGTTGGACACAGTGATTCTTCTTTACTTCCATGATCCTAATGGAGACACTGGAGCAATGTCAGCCCACATCCTCAACGAAAGCACCAGCTAGAAGCAGGAGCAGTATCACCATCAGCCAACTGCAAGTGGGCTGGCTCTGATCCAGAACTTTATGATACATGAGGGTGAGGCCTCTCGGCTACATAGCACTCCTCCACTGGCCCTGCCTACAGCATAGTAATGGAACCTAAATGCCCAGCGCTTTTGTAAAATGCAGAGGATTTGAGGAAGGAAATTGCACTGAAGTATCATAATAAAAGCAGTGCAGCAGAAATAGCTGGCTGGCTTATTGCTCAATGTTAGGATTAAATGAATATTTAATTTTTTGTCTTAAATGTTGATATTTTATTTATGTAAAAAAAAAAAAGCAGCCATGTTAAGCTATTACTCACCTGACACCTCCTACTGTGTAATGGTACATTCAGAGCATTATATTGACTAGATTCTACAAGCCAAAAAAATGACAGTCACATATATAATCATGGAATCATGTTTTTACGTTACATTCTTGTGACAGCCTTATTAACAATGAAAACTGCTAAGTTTAGTATTTACTCTGCATTACTGTAACATGTCACCGAATTTAAAATAAATTTAACAAATTTGGCACACAAAAATTGCAGTTGATACCAGACAATACGTATCTGAACAATTCATTTGATGTTAGAAGTAGTCAAAATAAATGTATCCACATTAGCATCATTGCTGTGACCAAGTTATGGCTAAAATGGCATTTGCATTCTAAATCAATTTTTTTTTTATAGTTTTCAACTGTCTAAAAACCTGAATTTGGGGCTAAATCTTACAAGAGAACGTTAAGAAGAGTAAGGCACTTATCCAGTGACAGGTGGAGTCAGGGGAAGTTCAGTAGAAAGAATACTTTTCTACCATTAAAGCAGGGCTTGACAAAACTGGCTCCCACTTAGGCGTCAGCAGTTTTATTTTTGGTCGCCAGAGGCCACTGCATTTCCACAGTAGCACTAAGAGCAAGGCTACAAACCCCAGACACCATGGTGACCTGACACCTGGGTTTTAAGGAGTTTTCTGACTTTCTTAAACATTTTCTGGGAATTCAAGATGGCCTTCTTTTAAAACATCAGATTTGGCACATAATGCAATGTATTCCATACTACTACTACTAGGTTTGACAATTTTTTTTTGTTAGTTTATCATTTGTTCTTGTGTGTCAAAAAAAGGAATAAAGAGCTGCTTCCTGCTATTTGCTCCACCGGCAGGCAGCAGAGAATTGTGGGTAGTTTCAAAAGAGTATGACAATCTCAACCTGCCCAAACCAGGTTCAATGGTTTGACCTGTCTCCATGCTTCTAGAGGAAAGGAAGAAACCAACTGCTGGATATGCACTGAGGAATCAGAGCTTTACTTGGAATATACACAGTTCAGTTTAGATTTGCCTTTGTTGTTGGGCTTTAACCAAGGAAAGATTATCCATGGGAAAAGAAACCCTATATTTACAGTTCTTAACAAATAAAACACCCACTGAATTATATGGTTGAAAACTGGTGTGTTAGTAACACCAATAAGTATTGCCAATGAGGACATAAGCTGGAAAAGACAATGCTTAGCATGGAGAGTGATGGATGCTGGGAGAATGCCCACTATTGCATCAAGCTTCTCTGTGGGACTCTCAAGCCAGCCCATTATACATTTGTGAAACTGCCACATAACAGTTTTTTCAGGCAGTACTCTCCCACATCTGAGAAATAACCTATGTTAACAACTGCACTCCGCTGGTCAGATAGAATCCTCCAAATATGACTGACTAAAAAGCCATCCATGAGAGGGCCCAGATAAAATCAACAAAATTATCCTCTCTTTTTATCATATTCTGTCCAAATTAAGTTGACAAGATGACAGGCTACAGAAGAGTTTAAAACACCCTTGATGTAGCTTTAAATTGTATTTACTGTACAATTAATGGCTTTATATATTTAAAGACCACTATGTTAGAACAGAAATGCTAACTGCTCATTAGATATATTGAGCACCACTAATGCACTGCTAAATTAACTGTAATGGGAAATAGTTCAGATCCTTGAGGGTTTGGGGGCCTAATACCTATTTAATTCACAAGATGGTCATTTTTTCCAGAGGAACACCCAAAACAACACTGCATGTTGGGGCGGGGGTGGGGTGGGGAGTCAATGAAATACCTACTTGTGTCATTGAAAGGTAGTTTTTCACTGATAATGCATAAAGATTCATCCAGCCGCCTACCCAAATCTGCATGAAGGTTCTTTAACTGTTGCTGGCTGGGTAGAAACACAGGTTAACATTACAAATCCTGTTTAAATAAATCAGTAACATCTCAGTTATACCCTGTGGTCCAGCAAATACTGACCAAGTTTTTCCAAAATTTGAAAAAAAAAAAAAAAAAAAAAAAAGAGAGAGAGAGAGAGAGAGCACGTGTGTGCAAGCAATATGAGTAAGGAGACACATGATAGGCATAATGGGACTCTGATATTTATAAGAGGCACAGGTGATCTGGAGTTTAAAGTTGTTTCCCCCTCACCTCAAAAAAAAAGAGAAGTGCACAGAAAGCCAAAGTGCCAAACAACAAATTACATTCCAAGAATCACAATTTATTGTCAAAGTAACCTTTGAATAATTTATAAACTATGTATTACATACACTATATGAAAACTTAATTCAGTTTCAAAGTATTTTGCATTTAATATCCTTTTGCTTCTACAAGTTAGCAAACAACCTGCATTGTTTTACCCCACCGTGAGTGATTGATTATTCAGGTAGCTAAAAAAAAACATTTGTTGCAAAATTGTTATCAAAGTGCCATCAGCATTTTAGAGTCTTGTATTTTGTGCTCATAACCCAGTATCTAATACTGCAAAAGAAAGAGCTGTTAAACAAAAATATTTATATTTCTATGCAGTTTCAAATGATCCTACACCTGAATTTTGTTCAACTGAAATCTAATAATGTTTATGAATTTTGTAGAGACTCAAGTCTATGCGACAAACATTGATCATTCCTAATACTATAGAGTAAAAGATTCTACTCAGACCCTGTACACGTATGCCATCAGTAACTTACTTCAATAAACTTATTTCCAGTCCTTACTTCAATTCCTCACACCTTCCCCAGCCAGCCTCCAGGACTTGTTATTCTGAAAATCTGGTTCCTCTTTTTTAAAATGTGATACTATGCCTGCAACCGCTATCTCTACTTTTGTCAAATGCATAACCAAAACAAGTGCATCATGCCAAGAGATTTTTGATTATGTAAATTTGGGAGCAATAATCAATACTGAAGAAGGGAAATAACCCAAAGGGAGAAAAAAAGCCAACATGAAAGTACATATGGCTCATGCAAAATTTAGTATGAAAGAAAGTGTAAGGTTTTTAGTTTTAAAAGTGCATAAGAAAATTGCATGAAACTTAGAACACTCAGAACAGTATATAGTGTGATACAGAAACTTAAAGCTCCCCTACAAAAGAAGGGATTGGGCCTTTTCTTACCATTTCTTTATGGTATACAAAGAGGATTGAAACATTCACCCCTCCCCAAACTTCTCTACTTTAGCCTCTGAAATAGCCGGAACAACAAGATGAATTTCCATGACGTTACTGGAAGAACTCTGGGGGCAGGGGAGAGACGAGGTTTCTACTGTATACTGTAACACACCCACATGCACACCTTAACTAACAAGTAATTGCAGGGACCAATGTTGAATTTTTAAGAAAAATAATTTCTATCACGTGTGTGTATTAGGCATTGGAGATAAACAGTTTTGAAAATCAATTTTAAAAATGCTATTAAAGATCCCTAAATGTTCAGGTGCCAGTTTCTCATGATGTCACATATTTCACTAGTTCTCCAGTCAGTCTTCTATGACTGATGAGACTTTAATGTTCAGTGTAAAAAAAGAAGCAGAAAAAAAAAAGCCTAACAAATCTTTTAGATCTACTTAATATGTAAACAGCAAATGTTAGCACAAAGCCATTGTTCTCCTTTTGCTGGTCACATTTAGTCAGAATCAGCTAAGAAATCAAATACTACACTATACCAAAGAGGAACAGAGATAATTATAGAAATGCTCAAATAGCTGAGGAAATAATATCAGAAATTCTATATACATAATACTGAAATATTAAGTAAAAAGAGCACAAGACAACTATGACGTTCTAAAAGACATTTCTGTTGCAGTCGTAAGATATATGCAGCGTACCCACTAATATTAAGACATCTCTTGCACACACACTTTTTCTTAAAAAAAAACAAACAAACAGTGCCTGTACTTGGCTAGGGACTTGGGGCTAACAGAAGCCAGGGCTGCATCGCTGTGGAGAAAAAAAAAAAAAAAAAGATACCAGTACTCAGTACCCCTGAGATGCCAGTACTCAGTACCCCTGAGTACTATCACAAAAAAAAAAGCCGAGTGAGTGAGTGAGTGAGTGAGTGAGTGAGTGAGTGAGTAAAAAAAAAATCCATATCAAGACAATATTCAGACATCCAAACTGGAGCAACCCTTTCATCTGACCATGAATATTTAGTCTACGATGGTAACTGCATTTGTGATGCACCTAAATGGTTTGGGATTTTTTTTTATTTTTATTTTTTTTTAAATATGGATAGAACTTATATCTATCTTTATTTCACTTTCCCCTTGACTTCTGAACTTCTTTCTGTTCTCTGGGACTGCATTTTCCTCTCACTGCTGACAAATTAAACTCATGGACCTAAAAACATACACCTTCTACAACTGTGAATTTCAATACCCTAGCTGGGTGTATTAAACTTAAACCAAAAGACATTACTTATAGGGATAGTCAACTTTTACTTTAAAATTAGTCAAAATATAAAACTATTAGTTTCCAATAAAGTACACTTGATTTTATTTTTAAACAAACACTATTTAAATTCCTTTAAAAACAAACTCAAAAGAAAAGCTTTTTTTTTTTACACTTCAAGTAACACCTAAAATTACTGTAACTGTGGATCTATACAAGTTACAACATTTTCAGACAAGTATCTTTTCTAAGATGTTGTCTCTCTAAAACAACAATTTCACAACTACCTATCATTCTTGCTGAAGAAAAAACACTGAACCTAGAGAGCTCTGCCTAACAGGATTTTAACAACAACAGCCCAAAAGCTGCTGCCTTGTCAGATATCCAGGAGGAGGGAAAGATCTCTAGGAGAATGAAGTAGCTGATCAATATGTAGAGAGGAGCTCAATTTATCTCCTTTTCTACACAAGACCAAAGTGGCCTTGACATCCATGTACTACTGTTACTTGTGACATGAAACCGACAGAGCCCAAGTTTTACCAGAATGAGCTGATATGGCTGTATAAGATTGCTCTAGGAATGCAGAACAGTCATTTTTTTTTGGGTGGCTTATTTCAAGAAACATTAAATAAGATTGATTTTTAACATACGATAAGAACTTACCATTCCTCTGCTCGAAATCTACATTCCTTGGCTTCTCTTTCTAGTGTCTGAGACTTGATCTTTATGTAAAAAAAACCAAAACCCCATAAGGTAAGTACTAACATATACAAAAATATTCTATTTCAAAACCTTTTTTTTTTTGGCATTTTAGTAAGTACTATAGTAAAGCTTACTTCTAATTTCATTTTATCATTCTGCAGTTTTTCTATAGTATCCACGTATTTCTGGGTTAAACCATCCACCACTGCTTGATGCTGGGCAGCATCTGTTTCCAAAACCTCAAGTCTATTTTTCAGCTCGGCTTCCAAACGTTTGTGCTGCTCATCTGCTTCAAAAAACTACAAATGAGAAAAGCAATTTTCTTATCTGACATATTCCCTTTAATCCAAAACTGTGAAGTGCATCAATTCATATAGATACCATTGACTCGTAATAGCGAAAACAGATTTTCACAAGCTTTAGGCTCCAATGATGCTTCACTCTAGATACCAAAGGGGTAGCTGTGTTAACTAGTTCAGCAAAACAAACAAGGAGTTCTGTGGCACTTTCACACTAACAAATTTATTTTTCGCATGAGCTTCCGCTAGGCAAGTCCTACTTCGTCAGATGCCAGAGGGGAGAAATGGGACTTTGCCTAAGAAAGCTCATACGAAAAATAAATTTGTTAGTCTTTAAAAGTACCACAGGACTCCTTGTTTGTTTTACTCAGCAGGTGCTGGGGGCGTGGCCACAAGGGGACGGGATCAGGCTTCAGGTGCCCTGCCGGCCAGGGCCTGGGCCGGCATCAGACGGCGGGCAGCCGCTGGTTCCCCGTCCTGGGGCCGGTTCCTATCCACAGGGGCGGCACAGGGCTGATGGCCCCCGTTGGCCCCACCCCCTGCTGGACGGCAGGAGGGGAGCGGAGCGGGTCATGTCGCGCCGGCCCACCCAGAGCTGCACCGCTGCCGGCAGGGCAGAGCCAGCCCCGGCCATGGCTGGCAAGAGGGCGAGTCGGCTTGGCCCACCCGGAGCCGCCACTGCCAGCAGGAGCCAGGGCCAGGAACCGGAGGCCGCCCACCAGTAGCGGAGGCTCCGGCTGAGCCACCCTCCTGCCAGCCATGGCTGGGGCCAGGTCTGCCCTGCCGGCAGCAGTGAGGCTCTGGGTGGGCTGGGGTGACGCACTCACCTCCCCTCCCCTCCCCTCCCGCCATCCAGCAGGGGGCGGGGCCAGCAGGGGCCCTCAGCCACAGGCCACAGCTGCTGGCCGCGCAGTTTGTGGGGCCAGTGGGGGAGCCTGAGCGGCGCTGCATGATGCTCTGGCATGCATGCCAGGGGTTGCTGACCCCTGCTCTAAATAATTACTTATGAGGCCCTCATCAACTATCATTGGACTGCCTCATGAGGACTATAAATCTTGGAGCACTAAAGGAGTATTGTCTACTGTACTGAAACATTCAGCAGCTTCAAACAATGTGACAAAGTAAATTATTCTGCCATTTTGCAGATGAAGGTGAATTTAAGTGCACAATAGCGTCATTTAGTATCATCTGATGTTTCAAAGAATCATTAAAAACATCAGTTTAATCCAGTAGTTTTCAAACCTTTTTGCTCAGGACTTAAAAAAAAAGTAATTTATGCCTGTGACCCAACAATTACATCTTTCAACAATGCACTCGAAGTCTTTCAGCAGTGGCAGCAGGGAGGCACCGCAACCCAGTACCTGAGGATCCGCGACCCAGTACCGGGTCCCAACCCATGAATGAAAACCCCTAGTTTAATCCACTGTTCTCACAAGCCCCTTGTAAAATCTGAGCTACCACACAGACTGGTGTTTGGATGCTTTGTTGCTCATTTTCTCTATCTCAGTTCACATCCAAACAGCTTTCTAACCAAGCAGAGAAACTCTTCGAGAGCTACTCACTTGTATATGTAATCTTTCATTTTCTTTTATCTTCTTTTGAAGATCTTCATCAAAGACATTCTTCTGCTCTTGACTCAACTGAGATGAAGATTCTCCACTTTTCTGATAGAAAGAAAAAAGCATTTCTATCTATTGAACGCAGTTTTATATGGCGCCCATTACCAAGATGTAAGCATATTTTACACATCTTTAAGTTGGGTCTATTCATATTTCCCCAATAACAGAAGCAGACAATGATTAACATTTCTAAAATACGATTATTCCAAATATTTCTTACAACCTACACACATCACTTGTATTAAAATATACAAGTTCAAAAGACTGCACTAGACCTCTAAACTTGGACAATGACAACTGCACGCACAAATTGCATTACATATATTATTTTTACAGGTTTGAAGACTCCAAATTAATTAGTCAGTACTCAAAAAAATCTAGACCTGACATTTGCAAAGCTGTATAGGCCTAATCTGGTGAAGTGGCATAACTGGACAAAGTTGAAAGTAAGACTTTCTCTGCAAGTGTTTGCCCCCTCCTCCCCCGGAATAAATAGAGCACACAAGGTGAGGCTATTCCTGACATAAAAGCTAATCCAAGTAGGGACAGTAGCTCAGCTATTGAGTAACAATGACTACAGCACAATTAAGTGCTATATCCTGGGGTAGGTAGGTTACCAAAAAGTGACACTGAACTTTTAGAAAGGAAGATTTCAGTAAAATGCATTTAGTCAAAATGGCCTTAAAATTTAAAATTAAGGGAAGTAAAAACTTTAGGGGTGGTATGGATGCTACTTAAATAAATAATAATGGAGTGTCAGAATACATTTCTGTTGCTGAACAAAAAGGGAATCTGGAAGGAAAAGTAAATGGCAAGGTCAGAGAAGCTATTCAAGCTAAATTTGGAAGTCAGGATTAATTGAAGCCAGAAGTCACACTTAGCATTAAGCAAAAAGGAAATTAGATGGGTCAAAATACATTTTGAGAAGCAAATAAGAAGTGGAAAAAACAGGTTCTTTAAATGCATCAGAAGCACAAAGCATGCAAAAGAATTGGTGTTGTTCAATCACCAGTGCTAAATGGAACAATTATGGACTATAAGTACACCAAAAAGAAGCTATGCGATTTCTCAGCATCAGCTTTCACCACTGAGGAAACACCAACTCAGACCCGTTTTTTTCTGATGATCAAGATCAGCTGCTCTCATAAATTCAGTGCTGCAGAAAACTGATAATTTGAAAAGTGATAAGCTATCAGACCCAGACTGTATACATCAAAGCGTTTGGAAGGAGCTTAAGGATGAAATGGCTAAGCTGCTATTAAAAAAAACCAAAAAAACCCCAAACAGTCACTCTTTCAGAGGACTGGAGGATAACAAATGATATACCCTCATTTTTAAAAGGCTCTTGGGAGTGATCTGAAGAATCAGAGATTAGTAATGCCTTACATCTAAACATGGCCAACTGACTGAAATTATCATTTAAAGCAGAACACAACACCAAGAAGATCATGATATGATAGATCTAAGCACTATGGTTTTGGCAAAGGAAAAATCAGGTGTCACTAGATTCTTAGAATTCATTGAAGGTGTCCATAAAGTAATGGATGAAGGAGAACTAGCTGATAGTTTATTTGGATATTAAATGGCCTTTGATGAGATGCTGCACAAGGAAGGGTGTATTATTTAAAACAAAAAACAAAACAAAAAACCCAATGAAATTCTAATTTAAATTAAATATAAAAAAATATTTTTAAAAAAATCCTATTTAAGATTAACTTTGAAACTGACCATTTATTAAGATTATGCAAATTAAACAAAAAACCCTCCTAGGCTATATATTTGCTGTAAAGTTTTACAGGAAGTCAAATCACTGAACTGATGGAAATCACAGTAAGCACCAGAGTTTGTTGATGTGCTAAACCAGCTTTTGACAACTAAACCAGCTTTTGACAACAACATACTCTTCTGCAAGTGCAGAAATAATATTTTCTTCATCTGAATTGATTTGATTAGTTCAGTTCAATGACTAGTTCAGTCAGCATTAAGAAATCAACTGGGAGTTGAAAAAGCAGGAAAGCTTGTTTTCTTCCAATCTATGAATAAAAACTAACTGTGAGAGGATGAGATCTGCTAGTTGTAAAATCTTAAAGGGCATGGTGACCAGAAACAATCACTTGAATTCATTAACTATAGATATTTCCTTTGTTTAAAGAAGTTACTTTTAGATGCAAATCATGTTTTAAATGTTTTTATGTTATCAGCATTTAAGTAGATTTATTCAATACAAAAATTAAAATCCTGCTGTTATGCATTTGTATTTGAATCTGAATTTCCATCCAAACAGGCTTTGACACAATTAAAAAAAGAATCCATTAAGTAAGAAATGAACAAACAATTCACCATTAACAAATGTAAAGTTAACACTTTGAATAAACATAAGCCAAGCTATAAATGCGTATAAATATAATGCATCCAACTCGTTATTAAAAAAGCACCACCAAATTTAGTGAAAAGGCTATTGTCTGTTAAGCTAGTGGTAGTTTTGCCAATGGTCTCACTACGCAGCTAAAAAGACTGGGCCCTAAAAAAGGGGAAGTCTGGAAATTCCTCCCCATGTCAGCAAAACTAAATCTAAACCAGACAAGTAATAGGACACTTAAATCCTAATTTGGCTTTAAAGTGCAAGTCACGATGATAAAAGGATACCTAGACTGGGATTGGACCATTTCTGTTCTAATTGGCATTTTGCCCAGCTAAAAAGGGGGCCTATAAAAACCAGGCTGTTACAAGAGGGGGCTGTCGGGAGACACGGAAAGGGAGCAGTCCTTCGAAGTATCAGCACATCAAGAGACGGCTTTTGCCATGGCCTGATCAACCGAGACACTTGACCCAGACCCGGAGTGGCCTGTAAGGGAGATTCCGGAGTTAGATTCGGTCATCCCAGACTAGGAAGATTCCCTGAGTTCTGCTAGTGGGAGATATACAACATATCTCTCAAAGTACAGGAGCACTCCCAAACCACTTTGGGGTGCCCTTAACAGTGGGCTCCAAGTTTTTGTCAGGTATCCTGCAAATTAACCAGGCTTGGGGCGGCCTGTAAGGGAGATTCCAGAGTCAGATTCGGTCATCCCAACAGGAAGATTCCCTGAGACCTGGTAAAGAGAATTTCGGACCTGGGGCGGCCTGCAAGGGAGATTCTGGGGTTAGATTCGGTCATCCCAACAGGAGGATTCCCTGGAGTTCATTAAGAATTTAAAAAAGCGCTGACATGGTTGGGATTAAGATCTGGATGAGTATGTTATTTTAAGTATGAAGTAATCTTCTAACCATTGTTTTTATTTTGGTGTTTTATTAAGTTAGGACTTGGTTTAAATTTTATTAATAATAGTTTAGAAGTAATCAAAACTGCTTGTGTTTGTAACTGTACTAGTGCTGCTTCTCCGTTTGTAATTAATTGGTTTTCAGGAAGTGCTCATGCAGGATTGTTTTTGGCTCAGTGTTTAGCGTTAGCAATTATATATTTTGTAATTCTCAAATTGTATCATGCAACTGAAATTGTTAAGTCTCAGTTTTAAATAAAAGTTACATAAACAGTGATTAACATAAACACTACAGTTTTGTCTCTGTGCCGCCCACCTCACTGTTCTGGTATTTTAAACCACCAGAAAAATTCACTTTAAAGGGGAGGGTTCCCTAAGAGGTTCCCCCTACCTCTCAGGGGACTACATCCTAATTCTAGCCCCCGAGGTGGACAGATAGCTATAGTCAGATGAAAAATAAACATATTTGGCAACTAAAGAGAATTAATTTGTTTAGAAAATAACTAGAAAGTACAAATACAAAGTACAATTAAAATAGATTATTTAAATCAATCCACCCTTGCAAAAGATGCTACTAAAGAAGCTAAAAGTCATGGGGTTAGAATCAAAGTATGTTTTCAATCAAAAGCTGGCTAGGATACCAAAAGATACAAATAGGAATAAATGATCAGTTTTCATCATGCAAAAGGTTCTTAGTGGGATGACATAAGGTTCTGTGCTCTTTAAAATGCTTATTGAAGATGTGGAAAGGGGGTAAAGAGTAAGTAAATGATATTTAATGTTAGAAGAAAAAAATGTAAATACTCCTACACCTTACAGAATTCTATATTAAACTATGAACTCAAAATATCAACTTGGATAATCTTGATATCCACACAGAATCAGTTAATGATAAAACTTTTGGAGAGGTTATTTACCTTGTGCTTCAGGGATTAAGCCAATATGTATCAGAGATCAGTCTGAGACCTAACTTGTGGAGGGGGCAGATTACTACACATGTACCTACTGCAGGGCTCTTACACTTTCCTCTGAAGCATCTGGTATTGGCCATTGTCATAGACAGGGTACTGGATCAGATGGGCTCAAGTTTGATCCAGAATAAATTCCTATGTTCTTAATCACCAAATCATGGGAAACCCTGGTAGATGCAATTTTCAGATTTGCATTTTGTTAGCCTTGCACATGAGCACACTGAGAGGTGCGTGTGTTTGGCTTCAGACAAATCTCAATCAAGTATTCTAGGCTGCACTCAAACTGTAATCTATTTTAATTCTTTGAGGAAGACAGTGAGCTCATATTAAAAGAATGATTTTATTATCCAATTTCTCCTCAACAGAAGACCAAAAAATAGCCATAACATTAGAATAAGTTCATACATTTAAAGCCTTAAAAGTCTGTTAGTTTATTTAAACAGACTTGTAATGTATATACACTTAATCCAGGGCATTCTCTAAAACTTGTTTTACAATGTATATTCACTTTAAATTAAATTTCTTTATTATTAGGTACTATCAATTAGTGAAGAAATGCTCTGCCAATTCGCTACTGCTATAAAGTTTCTATAGAGTATATGGCACAAAAATATCTGGTGGGGAGACAGAAAGGCAGAAGGGATAGAAAAGTCAGGGACATTATTTTACACTGCTTACTAAGATGCTGATGAAAACAAGACCAGTGATGGAAAGCCAGAACATTTTTCTTTAAGAAAACTGTTTCAATTTGGTGCCTACCTTGTTCTTCTTGCCCTTGGCTTCACTTAAGGCAAGTTCATCTTGAAGTAGTTCCACCCTCTTAGCAAGTTGTTGATTTCGAAATGTCAAACTGTCCATTTCTTGTTGCAACTTTCTCAATGATTGGTCCTTCATCTTCAATTGTTCCTGCATTAGCATAAAAGTTTCAGCAATCCACTACAACTTCAGCATAAGCTTTATAAAAATGTGACTCATATTCCAAAATAATCACAATGGAATTATCATAATTATACAAGATGTAAAAGAATTCAATACGTTGCTTTGTTCAATATCATTGGTAGATAACCTAAAGGGAAAAGACACAAGGATTTTTGTTTTTAGCGAAGCAGTTTAACTTCCTTAAAATCTACACAAAGCATGCTGCAAGTAGTTGGTACTTTTTCCACAGTTAGAAGGATGCTTGCTTGTGACTGACTACCACATGGCACCAGGAGCAGTATACTTGCAGATGGGAAATTCTTATTGAATCAATCCTTTATTACAGTTAGCTACATCCACATATCCACAAAGCTGATCTGCAAACCTTTACCATTTGATCATATAATTTGACAAGATTGAGTGCAATTAAACAGTTGACTTTTTAAAGTGTACCTTCAGAGAAGCAGAATTAGCTTGCTCATCCACAACACCTTTTTTCAGTACCTGGTTCTGAGCTCGAAGCTGAAAACAAGAGGCACAAAATATTAATCCAGACAAATTTAAAAAGTGTTAATTAACAATCCACAAAAGAATGCATCTCCTTTCAGATAAAATAGGTACATTTTTAAACAGGTCATATTACTTCTGTTATAGACATACTGTAGTAATAATATTGAAAAAAGTATAAAATTGGCATAACCCAATTCAATTATGTTCCATTTTGGAAAACAAGTTATTTTACCTTCTAAGAATTCACTCTCAATCAAGCTGTTCTTAAACAAGGAATATATGTCATAGTAACAAGACAATTTTAAAGCACGGTTATGGTCGGAAGAGCAGTTATGCAAAAATGGCACCTTTTTACTAAAGAAACTACTACCTGTGCATATTTCTGACTCTTTTCAGACAAAAATAAGTTTTGTTTTGCTTCTTAAAATAATTTTTTTACTTTCTATTCACATTAAAGAACTAATACAGATAAGAGAGCCAAGAGGATTCTATGCCATCTCATGTTTCAACAGAACCATTGACTACATTCTGATTACAAAATAGTTAATACTGACAATAAAGCATAAATCAGAAAGAACACAGCTTGAGATCTCAGGATGAGTTTGCTGGACTGGCAAAAAGCTCCCATCTTTTTACTATGAGCTTACCAAGTCTGAGCTGAAAATCACTGAGACAAAGATGGAGCTCCCCAATCCCATTTTTCTATTCACTTTTTAGAGTATTACTACTTTTTAAAACATTAACAATGATAAAGGCAATGGTTGCTCCATCATCTCATTCCCTGAGAATGGCTCTGATTCAGGTTTCTTTACCAAGAGTTTGTATGAATTTGACAAGCCTGAGTCCAACTGTTGCAGATATGAATTAAAATGATTTGCACTGCATTTTGGAATGCCACTGCCCAAAACACAAATGGGGTGAATTCACAAAAAGCAATGCTGATATCTAACCTTTTCAATCTGAGAGCTGAACGTTTCCAAAGATCAAGAGACATCTATCAATACTGCAGCCCTGTTCTGCTCCCTTTGAATTGCTCAAGGACCAAACCAAAAGACAGGGGAAGCCACCTGCAAGTTACCTAGTGGGAATTTTCTAAGCACAGGTAGTCCCTAGCAGGTGTAGGGCCAGTATAACAGGTTCCTATATCTCTCTCCTCATGGCTATTGGCACAGGAAGCACGTCTGCAATTTTCAGCTGCTGTATGGTCCACAGGTGTCTGCTGCCAGCTAATGCAAGCTGTGCTTTCATCAAATGTAAGTTATTGGGCTCAATATAGACGTAACTAGATGAATACGAGATCAGACTAGATGATTTAGTGGACCCTTCTGGCTTCACACATACTGATGTTAAAGAAGGCCACAGGCTGCTCTAGAGAATCAGGGAGCTATAGCCAGATGTTGGCTCTCAGATTTCTTCCCCTCCCGCCCTCTTCTGGGCTGACCTGGGTGAGGGAGGAGAACGATCTTTTGCTAGGTATACCTCTAGGCTTGGGAAAAGCCAGTCAAACGCCTACCCTGCTCTCCCTAGGGGTCCCCAGCAAGGAAACAGCAAGGGATCAAACAGAGCTACCGTATTTTTCGGACCATAAGACGCACCTGACCATAAGACGCACCCAGTTTTTAGAGCAGGAAAACAAGAAAAAAATATTCTGAACCAAATAGTACCGGTAAACTAAATAGAAGAGAAAAGGAAGGGAAGAGAAAGGAAGGCAAAGAAGAGAAAAGGAAGGGAAGAGAAAGGAAGGTGAAGAAGAGAAAGAAGAGGAAAAAAAAAGAAAAAGAAAGAAAGAAGCCGCGGTGCTTAAGCGCTGCGGCTCCTGCTGAGAGCTGAGCCCGGGAACTGAGCTGCGGGGCCGGCTCAAAGCGGAGCCGGCCCCCCAGCTCAGTCCAGGGGTTCGGGGAGCGACAGAAGCTCCGGCGGAGCTTCTGCCGCCCCTGATCCCCCAGCGGCTCCTGCCATTCTTCAATTTCCGATTCCTTAGGGAATCGGGGGTTCACTGGTTCGGAGTATAAGACGCACCCTCATTTTCCTCCCACTTTTGGGGGGAAAAAAGTGCGTCTTATGGTCCAAAAAATACGGTACTCTCTTTTCTCACCTGCAATACAGGAAGCAGCCAACAGAGGAATTACTGAGCAACTGCAGTAAAAAAGGGACAGTAGCTGCTAGGAGTGCTCTGGGATAACTTCAGAGCTGTTCCTGATGCTGCATAGGGAATAATGGGAGGCATAGCCCCCAGTCAGTTCCCTATGAGAGGTGAGTCAAACCCTACATTAGAAAACTGCAGGATGAGGTTCAAAACACACATTTTCAATCCACGATTAAATACAAGTGTTCTTAACAAATACCACCAGTTGAACACCAATAAACTAAGGCAGAAGTACTTAACAGATAGACCATGGGCCAAATCTGGATAACCAGACACTTCTGAACGGACCATGAAATCTTCTTATTATCATTCTATTATTGAGTTGTAAAAAATGTTTCTCTGGAGTCTGAACCATGACTATAGCCTGACAAAGAATTTTGGACCTTGACAACAAAAATAACTGACTACTGCTGAGCTAAGAAATAATAATACAGTGGGAGTGGTAGCCTGTGACTGAGAAGACCTGGGTTCAGTTCTGATTCTGCCACAAAATTCCCATGTAATTTTTCATCAATTCACTTAATCTATGTGCCTTAGTTCTCCATATATAAAAATGGGGATATAGTACTTCCATACCTCACAGCTTTGGTCTGATAATAAACACATTAAAAAATGTTAGGTGTTCAGAGACTATGGTAAAAGGAGCATATAAATGCCTAAACTAGATAGCCAGAAGTGTCAAAACAGAGGAACACCAAACTAAGAAGCTACAATCACAATTTGTAGACACCAGAAGTCACACCCATTTAATGTATTTGCTTTATGCTAATGAGCTTGTGCTTTATTTAGAAAAGCATAAGCAATCACTTTTCACTCGGGTTTCTATTCCTAAAGTTCCAAAACAAGATAAGCAACTGCCCAAGCAAGCACAAAGTCATTTGAGTAGAATTAATCCAGAAAGCTAAAGTCTATTCCCCTCACAGTTAGGCCAATAAGTGATATTTTAATTCACTAGCCATTCCAATTTTTTTTTTTTTTTTTTAAATATTCAGTTTGGGTTGAACCAAATCTGAAAGCTACAAAAAAACCCCAAAAAACCGGCAAGCTGAAGAAATCCATTTCTTGAATTAAAATATTGTCTGACCCAAAATGTTTTGTGTCCAGTATTCTTCATAGACTACAGTCACAAAACAGCTGAAGGAGGCAGTCTATAATCTCTAGCCCAGGGGTTAGGGCACTCACGTGGTATGTGGGAAATGTACATTCAATTCCATCCTCTGTCTGCTGCAGGAATGCCATACAATTTTCTGGAGTAAGCCTCAATCTCCCGTTGAAGTTTATAAGTAAATAGCCATTGGACTATGGACCTGAACTTAAATCTTCCACCTCCTGAGTGCCTTAACTGCCATACTAGAATGACTATGAATTGCCACTATGAATGACAATGCATTGTCACTGGACCAGGGGAGGTAAGAGGTTATAAACAGTGTTTCTCCTTATCCTCCTCTTGCCATTTTGTGGATGACAAGCAAGTCTCAAATGAAAAGGGAAAAAAAGCCAAAACTATTCAGCAAATTTGTATCACATTTCCAAAAAGTTTTTGTTGACCCCAATACTGCATGGTTTGGCAAATAAACTATTATTTAAAAAACCCACATTACCTTACTCTACTCAACCACAGCGTAGTTGGAATCTTTTGTTCCCTGACATTTTGACATTTAACTCAAACAACTTCTTTCACAAAACAAATAAGAACATAAAAATCTTTCAGAATGACGATAGAACTAAAGTCCCTCTGTAATGGGTACAACTCAAGCTAATTTCACTTCTAGAACAGAGCTTCAAAAGGAAAATAGTCACAGATCTGTGACTGATTTAGACTGTGCAGCTCTTGGCTCCTGATAGCATCCACTGGATTAAGTAATCTCAGGAAGACTGTAGCTTTGGAACCTAGGAAGCCATCAAACCTAGTCAGAGTATGTTCCCCAATGGCTCTATTGCTGAGAAACACAATATCTGAACACTATGCCTTCCTATATAGATGTTATTAGAACCTGCACATGAACTGCAGCATTCTAGATTAGTTGTCTCCACTTCCCCCTGATTTTCCTTTTTTTAACAGAATGGTGGATCAGGGTTGTAAACCCAATATGGAGTTTTTCTCTAATCCCCACATGCCTCAGAAAAAGAGCACCAACTCCTGTTATGGTGTCTGAAAGAGCTCCCTAGAGTTCCTTCAGAATACAGGAACAGGTGGAGGTGAAGACAGGTAAAAGTGAATAGCCACTTGGGCAACAGTGGGGCAGAAGAAAGCATTAAGGGCACCCTATAGCCAAGTTGGAGTAGGGCTGGGATCAAGTAACCTCATCTCCACAGTAATCCAAAAAGTTGTTGCAGCGCAAACACTAGCAGTGAATGTCCACTATTGCCAACCTCTGCAAAGAGGAAGCATACCCTGAATCCATCTACCTAGATCTAAGTATGAGGGTAGTGATTTGAAGACAGGTATGCCTCCATCAAATAAGTACCTAAAACAGTTGAACGGATGGGGAATGGAGAACCAAAGAGTGCTACCACCAGTTTTATGACCAGTGATAACCAGTAGCTCTACTGTTCTCTTCTGTAGCAGGCAAGGCTGGCTGGCTCTCTACCTTCTCTCTCCAAGAAGCCAGACAACACTTTCAGATATTGTAGGAACTGAGAACAAACAAGGACTGTGTCCGCCCAGCCCTCTCAAACTTTTCCTCTCCTTCCAGGAATACAAACTCCTAGACGCTAAGCGAGAAACATCCGCCTCACAGCCATCAATTTTTAGCAAAACAACCAAGGAATCCTGTGGCACTTTTAAAGTGCTTTGCTTGGTTTGCTGAACTGGACTAACAGGGCTACCCCCTTTGCAACCTTATCAGTTTTTCCAGTGGCTGACGGCACTGTTCCTCTCCGTCAGGCTCCAAGGCATCCGGAAAGGCCAGGAAGATCCTGAGGGGGCCAAGGCAGGAGCACGAGGAGCAGCATCCACAGCAGGAACTGGAAGCATGACACTCCCACAGCATACCCTGCTAGGCCAGGGCTGTACAACAGCAACGGAGAACACCTGCAGAGCGGTGCCTGGGGGGAGGGGCTCTGCTCTTCGCCGTCCTCAGGAAGCCTTGGGGTCGCGTCCCGGGGGGGGGGCGGTGGTCAGGGAGCGCCAGAGAAGGGGGCGGTCACTGACACACCGTACAGGACCCAAAGGCAGCGGGGCGCCCAGCTGTCGGGGTGGGATCACTATCGGGACCAGCCCGGGTATCGGGAGAGTATCGTGATAGGGGAGAAAGAGTGTCGGAATCCCGGCGTCGCACGCCCACTACCTTCGAATACTCCTGGGCCAGTTTCTGGTACTTTCCCTGCAGCTCCGCAGCCGCCGCCATGGCCCTGCCGCCCCCAGCGGGGGAACCCGCTCCCCAGAGCCTCCCCGCTTCGCTCCCGCTCCCTGCTGACAGACGCACTTCCGCGTTCGGAAGGCGTGCGGGAGCACGCACTGACATGACGCAAGAGCGCAGCCTCCCGCTCGCCTAGGAGGCGGAGCCGACTCCTTGCCTCGGCGCCACCATCTTGACGCAAAAATCCAAGATGGCGACGCGAGAGGAGCTGCGCGAGGGGGCGGGTCACGTGCCGCTCATTCACCTACGCGGAGGATTCTTTGCCCTCCCGAGCGCCCCGCCTCCACACTGTGGAGATGACAGGTGGAGACGCTAGAGTGCGGGTCACGTGACACGGGAAGGGGCCGCCGTGACCATGGCAACAACGCGCAGAGCTGCGGGGCTTGAGAGCCCGGTCCCGCGGGCCAAGGGCAGCTGCGCCGCTCATCCCCTTGAGGAGCCGGAAGCGAGTAGCGCGGCGCGCGCAGCGTGACTTGGGAGCATTGAATGTCCGAGGCGGGGATGTCGGTGGCCCGCATCCTCACGGGTATCTAGGTGCCCGGGTCCCGCCCCCTGAGAAACCAGTGCCGGGCAGGGGGAGCATTTGTTCGCATGGTGCTCAGGGGGTAGATGTGGAATTAAGCCCACAAGGTGAGACCAGTCAGCAGGGAGGATACATAGGAGACCAGTAGCACTGCAAGTTCTTGCCTCACAAAAATTAATATATTATGTTCCCCCTTACTCAGAATCTACGACAAGGCATAATAATGAAAAAAGTAATTCTCTAACCGCTAATTGAAACCTGCATTTTGTTCTATCCATTGCACAGTTGTCTACTTTTAGCATTAACACACTAGGGGGAGCCTTTACCCCAATTTTGGCAACTTGGTTTTCAGAAAAAGAGAAAGTACACAAACATTTTAGTAAGGGGTTGGTTCAACTGGTTTCACAGCAGCAGCAAAAGCTATTTACAAAGATCATGGGTGAACCCATTTTACTACACAGAGATCTGATTCGAGCTAAACTAGATAATGCAAGTTATTAATTAAGGAAAACTACTTGCTCATTAAGCAGCACATATTGAGATAGCAAGTGTTTTCACAAAGTCTAGATGTAGAAATTAGGCATTTCCTTTCCAGAACAACAAATTATACCTAAGGCTATGTCTACACTTGCTAAAATTAGTTCAAATTAGTTAGTTCGAACTAACTAATTCGAACTAATTTTAGTTCATTCATTTCAATGGCCGGTTAATTCAAACTAAGAAATTAGTTCGAATTAACATGGCCACATTGGTTATTTCGAACTAGTTAGTTCGAATTAACCCCTTTGTTCGAATACCCTATTTGAACTTATTAGTTCGAATTAAGGAAGCCCTTAATTCGAACTAACTAAAGCCTAGTGGAGCCATGACTGTAGTTAGTTCGAATTAAGCCTCCTTAATTCGAACTAACTTGCCAGTGTAGACATAGCCTATGATGTCAGTTGCATATGTGTGGCAGTTTGCCCATAATATAATTAATAATACATGGCACTTTATATTTTCAAACTAATGCACAGACATTGGCTACAGTAACATTCTGTTATGAGTTGATGTAAGTCTATTATTGCAATTTTATAGATAGAGAAATGGAACACAGAGCAATTAAGAGATTTTCCCGAGGTCCACAACAAATCAATGTCAGAGCTGGTATTAATAGTCAGGAATATCTGCTCCCTATACCATACTCAATCGATTACATTATATTATGTTGCCCCTCCATCATGCTGCTGTCAGAAGATGTCACGGGTATAATGAGTTTACTGCTATAGGTATAGGCCTTTAATTCAAATAGGGCCTAAAGTGCTTTACTAGCTTTACTAATTCATTGTATAATATCTAATGGACCCAGTCCTGCAATCAGGAGAACTTCATATTCTATGTATATGAATCATTATTACTGCCCCTGAATTGAAGCCACTCTAGAGTGAAACTGAACATGTTTGGGAGATTACTGCATGCAATTGAAATTATATGCAGGGGATTAAATTACTATGGCTATGTCTACACTTACTAAAGTTAGTTCAAATTAGTTAATTCGAACTAACTAATTCAAACTAATTTTAGTTAGTTCGAATTAACTTAATTCACACTAGAAAAATTTAGATCGAACTAAGCAAGTGCCATGAAGGCACTTGCTTAGTTTGAATTAGCGAATTGCATTGAGTTCAATGGGCCCGTTAGTTCGAACTAAGCAATTAGTTCGAACTAACATGGCCACATTGTTTAATTCAAACTAACTAGTTTGAATTAACCCTTAGTTCGAATCACATATTCAAATTTATTAGTTTGAATTAAGGAAGCCCTTAATTCGAACTAATTAAAGGTTAGTGTAGCCATGGCTTTAGTTAGTTCAAATGAAGCTTCCTTAATTCGAACTAACTTGCCAGTGTCGACATAGCCAAGGGGATTAGATCTGGGCATTTTGCCATGGGACAATACAGGAGGGAAGGATGGGGCTCATGTTGGTATGCCTTGCAGAGTGCTTCTGTACAGAACTGACCAGGACAGCAGCACAGAGAAAAAAATGATAATTTTACTCTATCATTGCTGGACCAAAAGTCCAGTGTGCAGGGAGAGAGAAATTTACGAGGCTCACATCAATTTCACTTATTCAGCCTTATTTGGGGGAAAGGAAAGCAAATGACACAATGGAGCAAGGACTCCCTTTCTGTTGTGTGTTCTGTGCCTACCACAACTGAGCTCAATCCATTAGTGAGAACTGTACTTGCTGCAGTAATGCAAATAGTAATGGTAAAGAAGAATAAAAATCCAGGGATAGAAGTAAGGCTCAAAAAAAAAAAAATAATCTCAGGATCTGGGAAAGGGGCACAAAACTCTGAATAGAAAACCGATGAAGAGAATAGGGGAAAAAAACCCCTAATTTTCATAGATGATAAATGTTATCATTTATTTTATTTCAGATACTGTATTTGAGTAGTTTTGGTTACCAATTTAAAGAAAATGATTGGATTGACATTTCACATCCAGCTCCATGTGCCTCTATCCAAAAACGCAAAAAAAGTGGGACTTCCCCCATACCTAATGAATTAGGCCCCATAGATGTACATGTATAGTCAAGTGTAGAGATGCAGGTATAGATAGGAAAATTGTTCTTTGAATCATTCACCATGTTTTTCATACTGTGGGAAAACAAGTCTCATTGTTCTCATTTCACGTTACAAGTATTTTACAACAAAAGGTTCTCTAAGAACTAGACAAATTCCAGAAATGATTGGAAACGTGCCATCTTCTGTCATCAGACTATCATAAGAAAATGTACAAGCCACATCCTCAGTTGCAGCATACAGCCTAACCTCACATTTTGTTTCTGTTATCTTAGCAACAGCAAGTATGAACAGCAAGATATGTGCTCTTTCTCAAGGAATCTACAATAAATCTTTTGTTGAGTAATGCCTTTTACCTCTTTCCCAACCTGATTATTCTGTTTTTATAAAATCAAGCTAAGTGTGTTTTTAAATGTAAGTATGATACTCAGGCACATTTGCACTTTGTAAGAACCTTGCTCCTTTCATTTCTTCTCAGCCTGTTGGAGAAATACCTTGATTCATTTGTAGGGTATTGGTAGATATGTGACTAAGTGAGTTGCGTCTGTGTGTAAAGAAGTTACCAGGAAAAGACAAAGTGAAGAAATGACTTTTGCATTCAATTCTGAACATGGAGCTGACCGTGGTGATTTGTTTCTGATTTCACAGCTGATGTGTAATTTTTTTGTCCAGAACCTAGGACTCATCTCCACTGAACACTTTCATTATTCCACTGGACCACATGGGCATTTCTGGTGCAGGGGTGGGAGAGGCAGTGTTGATACCTTTGTTGCAAATTGAAATTTTGCAACACTTGCAAAAGTCAGTGTCTGCCAATCTGTGAAGCTATGATTCCTCTACTACTCCTGACCTCCTTTCAGGAAAATGAAACCAATCATGCCCTATCCTGCCTTATAGCCCCACCATATTTTGTTAAAGGCGTAAGCATTTCCATTTATGTATATTCTGCGACCCCTGCTACTTTTTCATATCTTCCCCCCCCCACAGCCCTTGATGGGTACAGCACACTTTGGGAAACATATACTAGTAATGCCTGTTGTACTCCAAATTTCCAGCTCCTTAGCTTTGCTGGAGCTAGGAAAAGAGAGACAACAATCCTATATGATTTTTATTATTTTTAGTGAGACAAGTGACCCAATTTCATAGAGCAAGACAGAAACAAAAAGAAGAAATGTTATAAAAATGGATGTCTTCAATTTTGAAATGCTCTCTGGTAAGAGGGAAAATCTCATTGAAAACCAATATGATTTTTTGTTAATAGAATGTTCTTTTAACCAGTGCTAGATGTGGACCCCATTCTATAAACTAATCCTTACTCACCTCCAATATTTAAGTTTTTGGGTGTTGGGGGGGGGAATAGCATCCACAACATAGTTGGGCTTTCCAAGCAATAAAGTAGGCATGTTATCTGCTCCAAGATGCTCACCATCCAAAGAGACAAATAAGCAAACAGTGGGGGGAGGAGGGGAGGCAAAGGTTGTAACAGATCTAGAGCTGCACTAACAAAAATATATAGACTCTAAGGTCAGAAGGAACCAATATGATCACCTTGTCTAATCTGCACAATGCAGGCCATAGAACTTCACTCACCCTCTCCTGTAATAAACCTTTAACTTATGACTAAGTTATTAAAGTTCTCAAAGCATGTTTTAAAGATATAGAGACTCCACCAGCAAATGAGGCATGCCCTATGCTACAGAAGAAGGTGAAAACCCCCCAGAGCTTTTGCCAGTCTGCCCTATGGGAAAATTCTTTCCTGACCCCAAATACTGAACATTTGGGCAAGACTTATTTGAAAGAAGAAAGAAAGAATTCTCTGCAATAACTCAGAACCCATTCCATCTAATACCCTATGTCTGGCCATTGGCAATCCACCACCAGTAGTCAAAGTTCGGTCACTTGCCAAATTAGGCTGTCCCATCATACCATCCCCTCCAGACATTTATCAAGCTCAGTTTTGAAGCCAGCTAGAGTTTTTTTGGCCCCTACAGCTCCGCTTGGAAGGCTATTCCAGAACTTCACTCCTCTGATGGTTAGAAACCTGCATCTAATTTCAAGTCTAAACTTCCCAATGGCCAGTTTATATCTATTTGTTCTTGGGTCCACATTGGCGCTGAACTCAAATAATTCTTCTCCCTGCATGGTATTTATCCTCTGATATATTTATAGAGAGCAATCATATCTCCCTTCAACCTTCTTTTGGTTAGGCTAAAGAAACCAAGCTCTTTAAATCTCTTCTCATAAGTCAGGTTTTCTGTACTGCGGATCATCCTTGTAGCCCTTCTCTGCACCTGTTGCAGTTCTTTCTTAAACATGTGGGACCAGAACTGCACGCAATGTTCCAGGTGAGGTCTCACCAGTGTCTTGTATAATGGTACTAACACCTCCCTATCTTTACTAGAAATACCTCGTCTGATGCATTAGCTGTTTTCACAGACACATCACATTGGCAGCTCATAGTCATCCTGTGATCAACCAGTACTCCCAGCTCCTTCTCCTCCACCATCACTTCCAACTGATGCATCCCAAGCTTATAGCAAAAATTCTTGTTACTCCCTAAGTGCACTTTCCACTATTAAATTTCATCCTATTCCTATTACTACAGTTTAAAAGGTCATCCAGATCTTCATGTGTGATATCCTGAGCTTTCTCTGCATTGGCAACACCTCCCAACTTTGTGTCATCTGCAAACTTTATTAGCACATTTCCACTTTTTGTGCTAAGGTCAGTAATAAAAAAGGTTAAATAAGATTAGTTGGGGAAGTGGATTGGACTGAAGAACTCTTGGATCTAAAGGTGGAGGAGGCTTGGAATCTCTTCAAGTCAAAGTTTTAGGAACTATCTGAAGCCTGCATCCCAATGAAGCGGAAAAAATTCATATGCAAGAGTTTTAGCATATGTAACACATATATTAAACAAGATATATAAATTGTTACCAGATTACTCTGATTTGTGGTTGTTAGTAAGTTTTCCATAGACATCCCCTTGTCTCAGTAGAGATTTGAAGGGAGGGAGGGCAGCTTTTGGAGGAGCTCAGCTATGATCTATTGAGCCTAGTGTGTAAAAAGGTTTGCATGAGAAGAAAGTCTTGTTTCATTAAAGGAACATGGGGCAGGAACAACATAGCTGCCTCATTCCAAGTAAGAAGGGGCAGAATTATTTATCACTTTGAATGCAGTAACAAGAAATATTAACTTGATGCAATAGAAGAGTGGACAGATTGGAAGGAACAAGGGCAGCTTTGCAATCAAAGGGGTTAAATGAGTGAGTATGCTGAAGGCCCAGTATGATGGGAAACATGGCGTCAAGAGGAATGCAGTGTCAGGTTTGAGTCATCACAACACCAGGAAATGAAATGGAATGTTGGAGATAATTTTTTCTCAGCTTTGAGACTACTTTAAATATTTGAAAAAAGAATCTGTCAATCTCCATTAATTTCTTACTGTGTTTTGTAATAAACAACTTAAGTACATCAGAAAGGCCATACTGGTCAGACCAATGGTCCAGCTAGCCCAGTATCCTGTCTTCCAATAGAGACCAATGCCAGGTGCATCAGAAGGAATGAATAGAACAGTAATCATCCATTTAGCTCTGTATTTTCTTAAAGGCTGCAGCAATGTATATCTGATGTTAAAGCTCATGTACACAGTTTTGGCACTGAACATCAAAAGCTACGTTATTTGATCTTGTGAATGCTATACTTATATGCAATTAAGAAGCTGAAACCAAAACAGAGTGCACCCACATTTAGATATGGAATAATTAGCCCAGAGAAAACAAGTTTAATCATATTTGGGAGATATTTTTGTCTGTTAAATGAAACAGCAGCCTCCTAGGCCACCTTCAAGGGATAGTTTTTTATTAATGTGGGAAGACATTAAAGTTAATAAACTTGGGTGAAATAAAGGAATGCTCATTGAGAGTTAGTGGGTAACTCCATCCTTTTTTGAGGAATTGAGCAACTGCAGTGAGTATTAATGAGAGCCTAATGATAATTACAATTACCCAGAATACAAAACAGTATTTCAAAATTTCACTTTTGAATGATTTTAGATAAAAGGACAGAGATTTTTTTAATTTTTAGCCTATTTATACTAAAATTAATTTAGAATTAAGACACAGTAACATTACGTAGAAATAATAAATCTGAGTTTTATTACCAAGTGCCCTTATTCATACCCAGTCATTGTTTTTAAAAATGTGATTGTTTAGAAATTGTGCTTCTTCATCGTCATTGCACCAAGTGTCAGAAGACAGGAAGGTTGTACAAGATTTTGTCTTCTATTTGTAAGTATAAATTTATTATTTAGGAAGTTGGAATTCTATATCAAATTCCATTTGGTAATGTTTTTAAATACTTCTGAATGTGATGCTTCAAATTATTAATTAATTGATAAATTACTAATTGATTTTTACTAGAACACGGTTTGTTTCTAAAGGTGGAATTCTTGGGACACCCTCTAAAAGAATCAACAAGTAGAGATTAACAACCATATCAGAAATAATTTGCCTTGACAGTTCTAGGGTTAAATCCTTTAGGATTAGATCTTGCTGAAAGCTGAATTGTGTTGCCCAGCAACGGCTGCATGGGATGGATGCTGTTGTCACTCACTGGATACTTCTCTGGGGAATTAACATTATGGTCAGAGAAACCTGGTTATGATTGGGTCAAGATGATGGCAGGATGGATTTACAATGGAATCATGATTTTTTTAAAGGCAGCCCTTTATGTAACAGAAATTAATATCAAGATTTATTTTGATGTATGTAGGTAAAAGGAAACAATTTTGTTTTTGTAATGTTCCATCTAACTCAGGGGTCGGCGACCCCCAGCACGCGTGTCAGATGTGGCACGCGGGCCAAGCTTGAGCAGCATGCAGCGCCACTCAGGCTCCCCCCCTGACCCTGCAGCTGAGGGCCCCTGCTGGCCCTGCCCCTTGCTGGACGGCAGGAGGGGAGTGGTGGGGAGCAGAGCGGGTTGCGTCACCCCGCCCACCCGAGCCGCGCTGCTGCCGGCAGGGCAGAACCGGCCCCGACCATGGCCAGCAAGGGGTGGGTCAGCCCGGCCCGGCCAGAGCCACCGCTGCCAGCGGGCAGCCTCCGGTTCCTGGCCCCAGCTCCCGCCAGCAGCAGTAGCTCCGGGTGGGCCGAGCCAACCTGCCGGCCATGGCCAAGGCCAGCTCTGCTGCAGTGGCGCGGCTCTCGGCCGGCTGGGGAGGGGCGACGTGACCCGATCTGCTCCTGCCGTCCAGCAGGGGCCCTCAGCTGCAGGCCGCCCGTGTGGATGGGAGCCAGCCCTGGGGCTGGAATCCGGAGGCCACCCGCTGCGGGATGCCAGCCAAGGTCCCAGCTGCCAGGGCACTGGAAGGCTGGCCCCATCCCTTTTTGGCCCCACCCCTGGCACCTGCTAAAGGTGTGGTGGGCAGGGCTGGCACAAGGGCCAGCAAAGGTTGCCGACCCCTGATCTAACTCTTGCTTTCTTTTGGAAAGGACTAACACCAAGAGAGGTTGGGAGAAAGAGGTCATTTCGCATCTCTTCCACAAGCATCCTGAATAACTCAAAGGATTATTTAATCTTGTCAATTTATCCATAACATAGTCAGTAAAAGGTATATTTCCTACCCTTTGGGGAAGATTCCCTGCATGTCTGGAGGATGCAACTTTCTAGCTAGTAGTTGGAAGACCCAAGTCGAGTTACACAATCCAGATAGTTGAAATCAATTGCTATTGAAAATAACCCTGTTTGTTGGTGCAGATTTGAAGACGCCCAAAGATACAGAAAAGCACAAAGTTGGATTTTCAAAAGCTCCTATGTTGCTAAACACCTTTAAAAATCTGGCCCTTAGTGTTTTCCCAAAACCTGTTTACTTAGTACCAGCTTTTAATGAACGGACACATTCGTTTTATGTATTCATTTTAATCTAGTATATTACTTATTTGATCTTTTGTCATAGTACTGGAGCATAAGTGCCAGATCATGCAAATATTTATGCACATGCTTCACTCTAGCATGAAAGCTGTTCCACTGAATGAGTGAACTCAAAATTACTCGTTCTTAAAATTATGAACATTTTTAAGTGTTTGCAGAATGAGGCCTAAAACAGAATCAATTCGATTCCAGGTTTGGATTGTGTTAAGAAACTATGGTAAACATCTAAATATTTCTTAATATTCATAATCACAGCTGGTAAAGTTGTGACTACCTACACTAGGGCATAATCCCCCTGCTAAACCCAAGGAAAATGTAATAAAGCAAGCTAAGGCTCTTTTCTATAAACCCACTGAATGAGTTACAGATGTACCATTAATACTTTATATGAGTGTTGTTTCACCTAAGCAAATTAGTACTCATATCAACTAATAGATAAGCACTACCATTACCGCTCAACAAGCACCTGTAATTTAGATTCTGAACATCTCTCTTGGTATATTAGATTAAATCAAGACTCGCATTTTTTTTTTAACATATCAGAATAAAACATTTCTAAGGCTTTAATTTCATTTGTGGGATTTAATAAAGTCAAAAGGGAGAAAAAAGTAAAAATGATTAATCACTTTCTGAAAAGAAGAAAAAAATCACCAATAAATTCTGGCATTCCTGAGATTTAGGATGTCAATGGAACTCCATGATGGGACCAGACCCACATAACTCAGAGGGGCTCATCTGACTTTCAGTTATAGCATTTAGATACAAGACTTTCATGATGGTGCTAAAGCAGTTCACTCTTAAGATAAGATCCCATCCTACTATCGTTTCTCAGGCTCGATTCTTTTTATGATGTAACCCAAGCTTCTAGTTGCTTTGCTTAATGAAAATTTCACATTACTACAGCTCAAAAATAAAAAATTATAATAAAATAAGATGAAGTAAATTAATTTAAGTAAATCCATTAGCAACTTTGATTTCATCTTGTGGCATTTAGCATTGTCTTAGGAAGAAGATGGAGCACGCAGTAAGACATTACATTAGGAAGATGGGACAACACATTTCAGAGTTCAGGGCATGGATCAACAGGTTTGAGTCCACATTTGATAAGCTTGATTATTGGGGGCAGGCAACGTAACAGAGCCCTTTTTAATTCCAGAAAGGAGCCAGAGCCCAAAGGGTGGTTTGGAGCAGCAGACAGTGGCCAGTGAGGAGGGCGGAAAAGGAGTGGGGTATTGCTTATTGCTTTGCATGGGGCCCCATGAAAAGTAAGACATACCAGAGTTTGAACATCATACTGAAAAAATTTAGATAAAACTGGAAAAGTTCCAAATAAAACAAAAGTCACAAACCCAGACGGGAATATAATTGAATGACCCTTGGAGAAACTGCATTGTTTTATTAAGCAATAACATATCTTCCAAGTACTCAATGGCAGCTCTGTGGGTAACTAGTTTAGCCAGCTAAGGATATCCAATTATTTCATCATCTGTGGATCATCTGATTGCTGTTACGTGCAAATATTTTAAAAATTAAGTAAATACTTTAAACAAATACTTGCATATAAAAGCAATATGCACACCATAAGAGCAAGGCATTGCAGTGGAGCAAGGAAAGAGGATACGGAGATATGCAGACATTGCAGTGACCTCAAAATACTCTGAGGCAAGAATTTCATCCCTAAATTCTGAAATATAATTGAAATAGCAAGATTCTCATCAACTTCAATGGGGCTAGGATTTCACTCCAGGAGTGAATTCTTCCGTTTTATGGAGTTAGAGAAAAATAGAGGATGTAATGATCAAAATGTTGATGTTGAAACATGTCATTTCCATCTACAATTCAGAGTTGTCCAGTTATCAAAGAGTAGACTGAAAGTGCATGTTTTGATGTATTGACAGGATTCACTTGGGGTATAATTTATTTCCATGTGAGAGTAACTTTTGCAACTAAACAGAGCCCTAGAAAAATTACAAATATTTTATTTTAAATGGGCAATCCTGTGAGGCAGTAACTTGAATGGGAGTTAAGGGCACTCAGCCCCACACAAGAACAGGCCCTGCATCTTTGTGGAAAAATAGATAATAATGGGCTGCTTCCCATTCTGAATGCTGTTTATCTGTATATGAGCCCCTTCAATCACACACATGAAAACTGTGCAGAAAATAATCATCACAGATGTTATAAAACAAGTTTATTCTGCAATATTTTATCATATTGAATTGCATCTCTTTGGTAAAAATAAACTTTATAAACATTTTAATTAACAGAGGTTAGCATACAAAAAACTAAACTTCTGTAAATTGTCTTTAAAATAGGTAAAGGACTGAACTGGGGAGGAGGGGAGGTTAAGCTTGGTCATCTACGGCAGAGTTATTCTAAATAAACCCAAGACATTTCTTATGCTACATTAGAAAACAAGCTAAAAGGGAATATTTTAAAACAACTCCAGTTGCTTTGTTCAGAAAGTATTCTTACAATTTCACTTTTAAATAAATAATAGTTACAATGAATTGGCAATTATAAAATGTCTTATATCACTATATGATGGCAACATAATACTTTAAATTATGCACTTTTTAGTTTGAAGAAATGTACATTTATAAAACAGTCTTGATAATGGCACTGGCAGTTAGATGTGAAGAATGTGCTTTAAGATAATGGCAGGTGCAATGTTTAAAATACTCTATCTTTCAATAAATATTTTGACTACACCATTATTAACATGTATGAATGCTTTGCTTTAACCAAAGCTTTCACTTTTTTAGCCTAACGAAGTTGCAAGTCAGACAACTTCCATTTTTAGTTGGATTTTAAAACATTTGCTGTGATTTTCACAGACACAATAATTTAGTACTGGATTTTGAAAGACTGATACGGCTTTTGTACAGTATTCACATCAGTATTTAATAGGATAGCCTCCCTGGTAATCAGGTCTCATACCCTTTTTCATTTTAATTAACAACTGCATGTGATTCATTAACACTTTCCCTACCCTTTTAAGAGCTGCTAAAATATACTTAAACTGATAATTTGGTATGAACTCTTTACATGTCACTGAAAAACCAGTTAAACACCCTTCAATTTATACTATATACACCATGGTCTGTAACTCAGACCCCAAAATATGTAAGTGAAAGGATATGAAACTATCCAAGGCGAACATAAAGAGGGGTAATTCACAAAAGAACAGTTAGGGTAATATTCACATCCCCTGCAACGGGAGGTGTTGAGATCGGAGAAGCAAGACTAAAGAAGGACACCACAACCCTTCTGTCTGCTGGAACAGAGCACCAAGATTAATAGAGGGACATGCAGGAATGTGATCCGTGGATGAGTAAAGTGCAAAGTTCCATCTGCCTTTACCTTTGAGGAATTGGGGATTAGCACAGACCATAGTTACTGGTGCGCACCACCCGTACAAGTGTCCTGTGCTTTACTACCACTTGCTCGGAAGGTCTGATTCCAACCCCCATGTCTCCCAGGCTGCCCACTTAGGCTTTACGTGAAAGGTGCAAACTGCACCCTTAGCTTTTTTTAAATTACAGAATGATTTTATTGCTCTGTCTTTGCATATGGAGACTAAAATACATTATAAACATATGTCCCAATTCTGACATGCTCACTCATTCTCTGTAGCACAACTTATTCCAGTGTAAAGGCAGTTCAATCAGGCGCCTATTTTTATGGAATCTTTTCATTTTGAAACTATTGATTCTGTTTGGGAACTGAAAGACAGGATTTGAACAGATTAACATTTTTACTAAGGCAAGCAGCAAGACGATGAGTCTGAACACAATTTCCAGTGTTTGAATAGTCAGGGTTTGATCCACTTTCCTTTAAAGTTAACAAAAAATGTGTGATTCACTTTAGCAGGAGCTTAATACAACACTTGTTCCATAATGCTGAATCTAAATCATGGTGTTGAGATATTCAAAGGGTTATTAATGATGCATCTCCATAACAGAATCATTATTTTTATATTGCTATAATAATAATTACTTTTACATTACTATACTAAGCACATTTTGTGTCGGACTATTAAAAAGTGTATGGGCAAACACTAGTGAAAGTAACGTCAAACATGAACACGTGCAGCTCAGTGTTAAGAAATCCCATGAATTATACTGTTTGTAATTAAAATTGATAGGATTTTTCATCTGTTTCTTTTTAAATTGTGAGGTCATTAACTCCACCCCTGTATAACAGCAGATAAAGGCCAAGTAATTCGCTGCTCAAGACATCTTAGAGAGATGCAAATGACATGCAGAATGAAGCACGCCTGTATATTATTTTTTCCTCAGCAGGGTGGGTGTATGCACAGTCCTGGGTATGCAAGAGACAGATTGTTCTTTTTTACTTTTATGCTTAAAACTAAAAGTGGATCCCTCTTAGAACCATTGGCTTTAAATACCAAAGAAACACTGTGTAGACACTTGAGTATCTTGGGGCCTGATCCAAAGGAGTATCTCCATGATCTTCAACAGGCACTGGATCAGAACCTATGGGGCAGGCCTTCAGCAGCATGGCTGGAAGAATACTTAAGATGGCAGGGGCTTCAAGACAGGCAGGATGCACAAAGACCGACAAACATGAAGATCTATGAGAGCCTTGTATTCCAATGGCCAGAAAAACATTTTCCCATTAGCGAGTTACTTTCATTTCTTTTTGTTGAATCCAGCATTGCTCTGAACACAAAACACTGGACAGTTTTGTATATGGGTATATAGACTTTGCTTCTAATTCTAAGCCATTTTGCCCCACACTTATTGAAAGCAGCAGCTGAATGTATGAGCTAAAAAGATTAATGGCACATCATGTTGCCTCTCAAACACAGGCAAAATGACTTCTGTTAAATTTTACACTATCCTGAAACATACTTAAGGCATTCTTATTCTTACAGTCCTGTTAAACTTAATCTAACACATCTGCATACCCATTTCTTTCGCACAAAATACTACGTAACTGCCACCATCTTCATTAAGATTTAAGCATCAAGCTTTTTTTAAAAAATCCATTACACTCGATTACTAGAAGATTCTTGGCCACAGGCTGCTTGGGTCATAAGGGTTATTGTTATGGCAAAGGTGATGAATACAAAGAGACCCCATGAGTCACAGTGTATGCCTTAAGGATGCCTTACTATTAGACATACACTGTGCTTCCAAGGATGCTAAAATGATACCTGCAGCATGGAGCCGAAGCACAGTAATCAGTAGACTCAGATCAGAAGTACACCAACCAATATTAAAATGCTTAACTCCATTTTCCTAATCTTAAAGGAATCTATTAAATTATGTCTTTCTTCAGCGTGACTCAAAGTTCTTTCCAGCAGTCATTTACAATTTAGCCACGTAGAATCTCCACTTCATTTGTGCACCAAGACAGCATGAACTTTGTGGTTTTTAACAGGTATCTTTAAAGACATGAAAAAACAAACAAAAACTGCAAAAGCCTTTTGCTAACAGCTGCTGTCTCTAATAGTTGTAAAAATGGTAAGTGGCATCATATGTGAAGTAGCAAGTTCTCACTGTTTGCTGTGCCAGTGAAAGTTACTTACTTGTGTCTTAGGGAGGGAGATGGGGAAGTTGTCTCCCCTCACCAAAGGGTGAAATTCACTCCTATATGGAGTAGGCCTGCACAGGGGTAAATTTCACTCATAATGTACATTTGAACTCATGCATCCCTCTGGAAACGGTCAAATATTAAAATCACCGATCATCAAAATGTATACCATTAGGTTTTCATACATAACAAATCTCTCCTAATAATTTGAAAAGATTAAATAAAACCTTTTCTGACCAATGATTTAAAAATAAAATGCCAAACTATAATTATCATCAAAAATAAAAAACAAACAAGTCCTCTTATGGCTTTGATCTTCCTTATGAAGGGTAAAAGTAGAAGAGTATTGCCACACTTAAAAAAAATATATGTATATATCCACACTAACAAGCATTACTATTTTTTCCTCTGCTTTTGACTTTGGGTCTTTGCAGTACTTATTAGGGAACCTAAGCATGTGCTGATTCCAGCAAGATGGAGCAGAGACCCAGCTGCCTCTTTCAGCTCCTCATCAATTTCTTGACATAACTCCTTGAGAACTTTCTTGCTAGGCTGACTTTTATCAGAGGTATCTACACAAGGTTGCGATGCATAGCCACTGTCTCCAAGAGGGTCATCTTCATAGTCAATGTCTGTATCCACTTCGCTGTGAAATCCTTCACTGCCATCACTTCCTGCATGGCTGGTCTTGGAGATAAATTCGTACACCTCATCGACAGAGGACAAGGAAGACATGCTGGACCTAGATGCACAACGCTGTGAAGCCATGCTGCTAGCACTGTAATTGTGATCCTCCTTTGGATCAATATTGGTGGCTGGAGAATCACTTTCTTGCAGATTCGTGGAACTGTGATGATTAAATGCACTGCCATGACTCCTCTTCCTCGGCATTTTGAGAGGCTGAGCCTTCCCACCTATTGAAAGCAAAAATGTGTAAGTTCAAACTAAAATCTGCCATCCTCGTACATAAACTCTCTGTACTACAAAGGTAAACTTTGAAAGGGAGTATTTAATTGACAGAGTGTGATGGACCCAGCATTTAACCAACACTGAATTCTAGATCTTAATATTCCGCAAACGCTGAGCACAGGCTAGTAATGTAGGGTTTCCAACTATGAAGAGGCCAAAGGCAACCAGATTAATGGAAGAGAGTGAAATGGGGTCCCTGTAAAACGGGCGATTGTTGGCAGAAAGGATGAATACGCAGCATGGCCACTCTATTGCCCCCCTACTATTTACAAACTAACCACAGCGTTTCTCTAGAACCATGGACCAGCATCGGTCCCAGAGATCTCCCGGACACAGTTTAGGAAGGCAGAAATCTGGTCCCTGCTATCAAAAAGATTGAGAAACTCTGAGGTAGAGTGTACCTCACTTCTGAAATTTTTAGCTATGATTTTTTAGCTTTCAGTAAAGGAAAAAAACAAAAGGTAAAACCGTTTATGCTTACAGTCGAAAATCCCTTGTTCAATGGAAGTATTTAACAGCATCATCGCAGTAGCAGCATCAATATCAGATTCTGTAAAGGAGAGGAAGCAAAAAGTTAGGTTTCATTTTGGGGTAAGATGGAGAACAAGGAATCCTGTTCAAAAGTAACAATAGCAACAATAATATGTGTTTATAGTTGAACACGCAAAAAACTGGAGTTGTGTGACAGAATCCCAAACATTCATAACTGCTGTATGCTTAAAGATTAGCTCATGAGCGTAAGAGAATGTGACTTTATTAGAGTTACTACTGAAGAAGAAATCACAGTGATAAGAACATTATAACATATTTTTAATGCACATTAAAGAGCTGAAGTCAAGGAACAGGAGCCTCACATTAGACAGTTTTTTATATGATCAGGCTACAATTTTATATTTATCGATGAGTAGTTTCTATTCATAACAATCCAAAGAAAAAGATTAGCCATATGCCATAAAAGAGGTCTGCCTTAAGCAGCCATGGAACTTATTCTACACACTGCATGTTTGTAGAATTGGTGCATTAGTTACACGTAGCACTAACTCGCATGGATGAGTAGCAACTTTGTATTAGTGCAAAGAGCTTTCCTTGCAATATTCATCACATTACCCACAAGTGAAATGGAACAACAGCCAAGCAGAGGACAAAGGAAAATGGATAGATAGAACTCTTCAATCTAGGGAGCATGAAAGTATAAATAATAAATGGACAACTGAAGACCTAAAAATATTTAGATGAACAGCAGTGCTTTTCTTAAAAAATTACTGCTGTAGCTCTAGAAATTCTACACTCTGGACTGCAGGATGGAATCATCAGTTCCTTGATGAGCCCAACCACGACACTAGATCGGACTGTAAAACAACCGAAGTGGCTAGCTGGAATCAGAGTCAGCTGTGTTACTAATAAGCTCTCTGCTCCAAATGAAAAAGCTATTGTTATAGTATCACTAGAGCTATTGAACACACATTTCCCTGATTGTGATCCACATACTCAGGACTAGTCCATCCGAAAATAAAAATCAACTAAATTATCTCTAACTTTTTTTCTCTATTTAAACCATGATTTTCCAAAATGGGCCTTGCAGATATTTAGTGGAAAAAGTTTCTGTCTATTCTATTCTATTCTATTGCAGGGCATCTTAAATGTATTTTAAGCAGAGGCAAGCAATAAATGGGCTTTTGAGGCCTTTTCTCCCAGATCTTTTCTTCAGCAGCATAACAGGATCAGACACACATTTGTCTCATGCAGTGGATGGATGAGACAAAAGGAGAGCACACATTTACAGTGTGGGGGAACCAGGTGCCTCAGGAGGTGGGAGCTCCCCATGAAGTAGCCTGGGTGTTTCACTCCACACAGTGGCAGTAAGCATGTATGGGGAATTGTGAACAGTGAAATGTATTAGGGCACTGCCTGGGAAAGGAACCTTTCAGGGAAGAATAGGCTACCAGCACCCTGCAATCCTGCTGAACAGGGTGGGGGAAGGGATGAGAAGTTGACCACTAAGAGCTTTCCCCTATTAAGCACATGCTGAACTTTAAACTGATGGTACACAGCACCTCATATGGCTTTTGACTTTTCTTGACACCAATACTACTAATTACTTGTATTGATTATTATTTTATTATTATTATTATTATTATTAAATTAAAAGCTATCATCCTTTAAACACAAAGGAGTTGTATACTTACAATTCAAGAGATAAAGAAAACAATCACACTGGGTCAAATTCCTCCTTGACCAGTGATGAATTCAGCTTAATTTTGAAGAAGAGCAGAGTCACTTTGGGGCCAATGTCTGGTAATTTGAATAATTACTAGGATGCCTGTCTATGCGTTTATGAAGTTTCCCTTAGACTTGACTTCACTGTACAGTGTGAAGGCCACAGGAGGCCCTGAAAAGCCAGCCTGATACTATTTCAAGGAGGAGGGACTAAGCTTCTGTCTTCAGTGCTAACTATAGAACAGAAACACTGTTCACCGTTAAAATGGGAGAATTCTAAAACAATCCTTTGCAGTCTGCTCTGTGCCCTACGGCTCATGAGATTTTTTTTATTCTTTTCCTTTCCAAAACGTTGTTGGTAGCAGCACAAACGGCTGAATTTACAAATCTTATGAAACCAACTGCCAAAAAAAATTGTGAACCATTGTTTTGCTCTGTTATCTTGATCAGGAAGTGAAATGTTCACAATTCTCACTTGCTGCCACAGACAGTCTTTTAGCATGTGATGTTGGTAGATAAACACCACTTTGTTAAATGACAGGAGTTATAAACATTCACTAATGACAGAACTACCTGTGAGCAGGATTTCTGCATCTCAGTACCACAATGCAGAACACATGGGCTGCAGTTCTTTCTTTCACTTTGAGAGGTAAGCAGCACGTTAGGTCATGACTAATGTATTCTGGCTTCATTTCAGATTGCTCCCTCCTGCTGGAATGCACTTTCCCAAATTTCTGCTTCCACAGCACCAGGGCTAAAGATGATGCTAAAAAGTCTTCAGTCTCAACAGTCCCATGACCCAGGGAACACGAATAGCTTGCCTCTACTGGAGAGGATTTTCTGAATTGTTGTACAAGATGCCGAAATTTGATTAGAAGCGATACAAATTCTTATTTTGATACCCTTAGTGCACCAAATTGGAAAAACTAAAATCAGAACAACTTACCGGGGGGGGGGGGGGGGGGGGAGCAGTATCACATGCCTTCCCTCAGATTTTTGTCCGGGTGTGTTATTTATTCATTTCTGTGGGGAGTGGTTCAAAATATATGCTCCCCCTCCCCCATCCACAGTTTCTGCATCGCGTCTGACTAGCAACCCCAACCACAGATTTCTATTCTACAGCAAGCCCATGGGATCCTAGTGCGTTCAGGGAAACACGTCTACCCTTCGCTTCCTAGAGCCGTGGTTCTCAATGTGGGGTCATGATGGATCACGGGCGGGTGTGGAGGACGGGACTGAGTCAGTCCAGCTCCACGTTCCCCAGAGATGGAAGCAACCGCTGCCCACCTCCTGCGCTGCTGTACTCCCTGCTGCCCGCACTGTAGGCCCTGGTTTTTTTCTGAAAGGGGAGAAGTAGGGGGAAGGAGAAGGGAAGGAAAAAAGAAGGGACCTCTGAAAGGAGGACAGCCCATGTTAAGGCGTGGTGCAAAGGAAATGGAGTGTCTTGGGTACATAGAGAAGGGAACCTTTCCCTGTCATGTCATGAAGAGAGTCCTGTATAAATGGCAGACTTCAGACTGCAAGGGGGACTATCACATGCTTTTATAACAAACCATCCATCATTGCCATTGCAGGCTGTCAGAGCAAGGCCATGAAGGAGGACTGGCTCCTGAAAGAAGTGGAACCCCTTCGCAGCCCCAGAACGGTGAAAGACAGATATGATATATTTTCTCCTCTGCATAACTGTGAGACTCATATCTGGATCGCACAGCATTTTATCGATCTCCTTAGTAGACCACAAGAAATTGTAATCCTGAACCTCTGCCTTGTTGGGGTGATCCGGGGTTTATCCAAAGGTAGTTTCTCTCCTTTGAAAGGTAAAGCTAACATTTTTGGACATTGCAGAGAGAGGTGCTGGACCATGGAGCAGCCATAGGGCTCTTCTGGCTACCACGTTAATCATCATGATTTTAGGCATAACCTTCAGATCCTCCTGCCCCTTATCACATAGATAACCAGACTCAGGGCTAGACCAGAGAAGAGTTTTTCTCCCACTATCATAGAGAACAGACGAGCAGATTTAATACACAAAGGTTGCCAGGATATGGCCAGAAGAGTAGCCATAAAGCAGGATATCCTGCACAACGCATTTTTGAGGTGAAATGGCAATGTTAACCGGGCCACTCTGGATTTACTAACACCAGGATATCCTTGTTTCAGAAAGGGGAAGCATATGCTCCTAACACTCTACAAGAGTGAACACATTAGTGTAATTACACCAAAGTACAAAGTGGAAACTTAAAGAAAGATAACTTTTGCAATGGATTTATTATAAGAACAAAATCAAGAAGTATCCAGCCTTTGGAAGCATAGTCTACTCCTGTTTTAAAGTAGGTCAAATGTGGGGGAAAACAACATACATGCTAAGTACTCTAGGCTAATGAAAAGAAGGCTGAACACGGAAAACCAAAGTTGGTCTATGCCTTAAGACCCAAATGATTTTTAAGTGTAAACCAAAGATCCACTAATACAACTAGAGAGCACTCAATTAACTAACTGTACAAAGACTTTCAGAACAGGTCCACCTGCAAATTGCAGACTACAATTTATTCTGAATATGAATAGCAAAACATATAGAAAATTAATTCCACAATTACCTTTGAGAGACCGACCATGATTCTGCTTAAGTACTGAGGTTAGGAAATGAGGAGAGGATGACCTACTGAAAAGAAAAAAAAAAAAAGTCACAAAAAGTAGAACAGTTAAATATACTGTGAATAGATGAAGTGAAGAAATTTCTATACCATGTGAAGTTAAAAGAAAAAAAGTCAATAAAATAGGAGAAGTAAGGCAAGGAAGCGCCCCACAATTTCTACTACTTTTGGTAGCTAGATAGTAAGCAAGGCAGTCTGATGACTCTGCTACATATATTTACAATCAGAACCTGAAAAGCCCATCCACTTAGGGTAATTAGAAATCATTGCATGGCCAGCCATCAACTTATGCAAATTTTAAGTGTTCATTACATTTTTTTAAAAAAGCTCTATCCTTTATGGCTGTGAAGAAAACTTTCTAAAGGTGACCTAAATGTAAATCAATGCTGTGATGTCCAGAACCCAGGAACCTCTACAGCTGCTAAGGATTTTGCTGGGCTGCAGCTGTATGAAGAAGACTGTCAAGAGTCCAGTCAGTTTCATTGCTTCTACTCCAAATGCAGTAGTGAATGACAAATTAAGTCAGTTGCACTCTGCAGTTGCAGTTACAGAACAGAAGTAAATGCTGGCAGTGAAGCTGTTTACTGTGAAGGAAGATCCAAAACCTGAGGCTGGGGAGCAGTAAAGCAGCACAGATATATGCCCCCTTCTGTTCACAGCAGCCAGGAGGCTTAGAAGTGAGGCACAGTAAAGGACCCCCAGACACATGAATAGCCAGAGAACTATAGTGGAAGAAAGGAAGTGAGACAATGGGGGCAGAGGGAAGGGCACTGACTAGCCTGGCTATGTGCGAGCCCCTAAGAGGGTCCAGTGAGAGGTTGGCTTGTCTCCTGGATGTCACCACTGGAGACTGTGCCCCGCTCCCAGTCTCTCATACTAGTCTCTGAGACACTGGAGATAATACAGGAAGTGATAATCATAGTATTACAGAAAAGACAAAAATGGGAGGAAAAACAGGGAAGAGAAGGTACCAAAGAAAGAAAGAAAGAAAGAAAGAAAGAAAGAAAGAAAGAAAGGCTGCTTAAATAGGACTTGACTCGTACATTAATTAAGAAAGAAAGAAAGAAAGAAAGAAAGAAAGAAAGAAAGAAAGAAAG
>ML685758.1:21751939-21785975 GCA_007922175.1 Pelusios castaneus
AAGAAAGAAAGAAAGAAAGAAAGAAAGAAAGAAAGAAAGAAAGAAAGAAAGAAAGAAAGAAAGAAAGAAAGAAAGGCTGCTTAAATAGGACTTGACTCGTACATTAATTGATAAATTTCACTAGTATTTGTTCAAATACAATTATTTGACAGATACTTTTTTCCATTACCTGACTAGCTCTGAAGCTGGCCATACACTGTTCTGTTAATATATTATTCAATACATACAAATTAAATTAATCAAATAGTATATTCAGAAAATATTTTTTGCTACTCAACCAGCCCTTGTTACATTTCATTAAAAATGTGGGCAAAAGACGTTTGATTGGTAATACACTGCAATTAAATACAACAAACGGTACACAACTGTTTTATTCCTTCAAATTGCATAGGGAACGGGTCTTTCTTACCATTGTTAGAAGGATTAGACCTCAGGTTAGTAGGCAATGATGGATTTTTCAAGCCCAGTCTATAATAGGAGCTTTGCAGTGAGTATGGGCCATGATTAAAGATTTTAAAAAACTATGTGCCTAAACTTGGGCTTCCAAATCCATAGTTAGGCAACCTTATTTTCTGAAGTACTGAACACCCACAAATCCTAATGAAATCAATAGGAACTGTTGGCTGTCTAGTACTTTTAAAAATCAGGTCGACATCAGGTACCTGACTACAGATTTAGGACCTTACTTTAGGTATCCAGTCTGGGAAATCTTGGCCATAAATGTTTAGCTGAGTGTATGTTTAATTTTGTTAGTGCTGCACATTTTTCCATTTTACAGAATTTAATAGAGATTTTGTTTTAAAAATTATATTTTTATTTCTTTGAATTGAGCTTAATTTCAATTGAGTCCTTGGGCTGACATACATGTTTTTATTGATCAGGGGACTGTCTTACTCCTTTGGCTGTGAATGTCCTTGAAGTTCTGGAATCATCTTTCTGTGTGGGATGCCCATGATATTTTTATTAGTCCAGTCACCACTGTGCATTTGTCCTCATCAGATAATCACAATTCAATCGGGCATAGTTAACCGTCTCTGCTGAAGAGGGTTTCAGAACTAAAATAACAAGTGGTGCAACAGGTCAGGGACAGAAGTGCATTAATTGAGCTGTTTGAGGAAACTGGGACACTGCTAGCCTGCATTATGCCTGGCTCTAGTTACTGGTATCAGTTTCATTTTCATTGGTACTGAAAATTGCCACATTCATCATACAAGAAAATGCAATAGTTCAGCTCTATATAAACATTCACAAATTTTTCAGTGTTCTGTCTGGATGGGTTGTTATGGGGTGGGAGAGGAAAAACAAGGAGAATTTATTCAAAGAATGGAAAATCACAGCTGTTACCAGCAGGAAAGTAAGGGATCTACCCAACATTGTTTGATTTACAGTCCTCCACGTAAATTTAAACTGATGAAATGGAAAGTGTGCAAGAAATATAGCAAGCTGTCCTTTCACATGGGCTCAGATCCTGCAAACACTGTGTTCACACATGATTTGACTGGAACTAATTACTTGAGGAAAGCTATGCACACGCGTAAGTGATCACCACAGCCCAAAAGCAAAATGCTCATAATGAAACCTGTAGCATAGCCACACTCACTGTACTCAACTTGCTTAACAGGTTTCACAGAAACAAAGAGCATCAATAATACAATCACTTGCTTTGCCATAGTTTTATATCTAAAAGCAGATACTGTATATCAGAAGTCGTCCAAACTTTTAAAAGGCAACAATTATGGGGTTTGGGACAACAAGTGAACAACAGCTCTAAGACCACACTAAAATATTACTGACTACAAATATAAGCCACAAAGGCCAGAAAGATGATTTGATCACCAAATCTGAACTGCCATACAACACGGACTATTTACATTTCACTCGGATAAATTGTTGCGCTCAGTACAGGGTGTGTTTGATTAAAGCATAACTTCCAGAAAGCATTCATCTGGATTTGACGACATCAAGAGATGGAGAATCCACCACTTCCCTGGGTCCTTTGCTCCAATAGTTAAATCACACTCACCTCTTAAAAATATGTGCTTAATTTCTGATTTGAATATGCCTTATTTCAGCCTCCAGTTTATCTCTTTCTCTGCTAGATTACAAAGCCCTTTAGTACCTGATATTTTCAAATTCCCCATTCGCTCCTCTGCAGCCCCAGCTTGCCTGCCTCCTGATTCTCCCTCGCACTTCGCCCAGCAGGGCACACTCACCCTCAAGCCAAAGGAGTGGACTGCACAGAGATGGTCCCCAGACCCCACTACGTAGCCAGGCCTGGGGGCACGTGGTCTTTTAGTCTCCCACCATCGGCCACAGGTGAGGAGGAGACTTAAAAATGCCCGCCCCAGCCTCAGCCATGTGCACACAGGTGAGGAGAGCAACCTGCCCGAGTTCGCTGGGCTAACACAGGGAGGCTGCCAGTGTTGCAGCCTGCAGCTCAGGGCACTGGGCAATCCACTGTGCCCACCAACAATCCTGGTGCCACGGCAGCGCTCTGGTGGCAGGCTGCGGGCCCAAGATGCACTCACTGCTGTGTCACAACACAACACAAAGGTTGAGAACCGCTGGATTAGAGGCCTAGAAATGTAATGGTTTAAAAAGGGAATCGAAAAAGAAAAATTTAAAAGACAGAAGGACATAATACAATACAATAGAAGAAACAGGAAAAAAGATGCAACAGTAAAGCCTAAATTCTCAGGCCTATGGGAATTTTGCCACTGATTTTAACAGAGCCAATATTTCGCCCCGAGTGCAGTAACATAGTTAGTGTGTAACTGATGCCTGGCTTCAATAAAAAAGAAAATTATAAATGACAGAAGTGCTACAAATTTAGGGCCTCATCCTGCAAACACCTCTGCATTTGAGTGAAGTTTCTGACTAATACGGTCCCCACTGTCATCAGTGAGGACTATTCATGTGAACAAAATTACTTCTACTTCAGTGTCTGCAAGATCAGGTCCGTGTGACATTTAGGCCAGGGTTTGACTCTGCAAACGAGACACAAGAATTCATCTGAAAAAGGACAGAGCCTTCATTTAAAGTTTTACCTAACCTCACACCCCTTATGGAAAAATATTAGCTCTTGTAAAACACATCACCTTCTAGAATCTAGTGACTCTCAATTCAGTCCCCATTGTTTCAACAACCTGAAGCTTGAAAGAGCCACTAATTCTATTATGACCTTTTGAATGTTTAATAGTACTTTAATTTCCTGCAGTAATTTTAATTACTATTTTATTCCAATAATGATTTATTTAGAAATAACTGCAGCTATATTATTTTTAAAAAGAGCACTTTGAATTTAGACCTTTTAGAATAGATTTTTAAATTGATTATTTTAACTAGTTCAGAATATCTCAAAGTGCCTACACCTGTCAAGTGCCTTACAATAGCTTCAAATCCTTCTGCCTGGCTCTTTCAAACTGAAGAATGATCACATATGGCTCAGCACAGCTAGAAGGTTACAGACTACTTTTGTATATAAGAAAATACAATACCCAAATGTAAGGCACCAAGCTGTGCAAAGCTTTTTATTCATTGCCAAATGCTTGCACTATGGTGTCAAATCCAAGGGCCAGGGTAGCAGTCTCATTTAAAAGTAAAATGCCAGGTTGAGTTTTGGAGTAGACCTGGCATTTATAAGATCTACCAGAAAGTAATACTGAAACATTTCTCTTTATTTCCGAGAGCTGAATCCTTTGCCATCCTCCACTCACTTTTAGATATATATTTTACTTTCTCAATTTAATTTTTGTAAAATATTTTCTTTTAGAAGCAATCTGAAAATACAAAAGAGGTCCTCCAACATGAATGGAAATAGTTTCTTTATGGAGTGTTCCTTTGTAGGTAAGTCAGCAAATAGATGTTTTCAATAAGTAGTTAATATTTTCTAGCTTCTTTCTTTAAGTGTAAGGTGCCCAGACACTCCAGAGTAGCCTGGGTTAATTCCACTGAAAGTGTGATTTTTGTCCCATTTACATAAAATCTGCAGAATCTGGTCACCCAGGATGCCTGTTCTCCACAGCACTGTACCTTACTGCCCCCTACAGATACTCAAACAGCTGCTCACTCCATCAGCTGTTAGTGAGAAAAGAAGGGGGAGGTCTGCTCCCAACAAACCTGAAAATAACTGAAAGGCAGTGCAAAGACTTTCTAATAGCAGTAGCTCCTCTTTGTGCTGCTAACTATGTCCCTGATAGTCACATTGGGAAAGAGAGGGTAGAGAGAGAACATGATGTATATAAAGAGAAAAGAAACCAGCAGAAGACAGGCAATAAAAACAAACAAACCCAAATGCATGCACAGATCCAGGACGCAGAGAAAGAGGAACTGCAGAAAAAAAATACGATAGGGTTGAGCAGGAGGCAACCAACCAACCACTGCTCCCAGGCCCCTCTGCCAAAAATAGATGCTGGGCTTGCAAGAATGGGATAGAAAATGTAGCAATGGAGTTTAGGGGAGAACAGAACATATAGAGTTAAGCAGTCTTTGTTCCACCTGATCTTTTGAAGGTGTCCCAATTTTCCTGCAGAGGGAAGAGGAAGCCCCCATTCCTGCTCACTTGCTTCATAAACTTTCCCTCTTCCCTGCAGATATCAGTGTCTCTTAGGACATAGGTTTCCTGATTTACCAGTTTAAAAATCTGGACTCACGAGAGTCTCACTTTCTTGTCTATTTTGCCTATTTTCCTTCCTCAGCCCCATTCAGCTCCATTGGTCATTCTCATTCTTCCATGCCATAGTTTGTCTCTTCTTGCACCATTCTTCTTCCATTCCCCTCCCCTCCCATGTTAGAAAACAACAGAATTTGGGTGGGCATGACTTGCCACCCAGTTTTCTGCAAATAACTTCCTTTGACATAGGCTGCCCAGACTTTTATAGCCTCTGGACTTTAACAGATTGGAAAAGGTTACCAAAACGTAATGCTCTACTTGTAATGGAAAAATTTGCCTACCTTGGTGGTGATGCCGGTGGGGTATAAAATGCAAGTGCTGAGGGAAAAGGCTGCTTTTTCAAGGCTTGTATAAGATTCGGCTTATATTCTGGATCAACACACCATAATGAACCTTTTCCATTCACCTGCCAGAGGAAAAACATAGTAGTGTGGATTAGAAGATTTAGGAGAAATTAGTAAACAAACTATAAAGGGGTCCATTGTTACAGTTCTAATATTAAATTAACAAGCATTGTTTCACAATACTGACTATAGGCTGAGGTATTTCCACTCTGAATCCCCATTTTTCTTTACAATTTTCTCAGCTAGAACTTGTAATCTTCAATTGCAGTTCATGCTACATGTCTAAGTTTGAAGAAAATTGGTTCAGCCACTTGAGGAGCAAAGACATGGACCCCTTTTCTACCCCTACTCCAGAAACAGGATCCCAAAGTTGGGATTGCCTCCTCTCTTCCCTGCACTTTGGGGATATTGGAGTGAACCCAGGCAGTATATCAACAGAGGCCGGGCCAGGGAAAGATTAAAAAATGTACATATTATTAGAGTCATATTAGCAAAAATTGCAAGATAAGCAGCTAAAAAGGACTGAGGTTTTAAGTGTTTGCAACTTCCTTCATTTTAAAGAAAAAGTCTCTTCAAATCCATCCAAGTCACATGGCCTGAGCGAGGACTCAATGTACAAGTTTGAAAACCAAGGCATGTTTAGCATATGAGAAAAAGGGAGAAAGAATTCTGAAAAACAAATATGTGAATTAACAGCTCTGTAATTCAGAAAACCTTTTCAGTTTTCTTCTAACCTTAAAAACAAAATCTTCTTTGGGGGTTGAGACTAAGTGTGAGAGAAGTCAGCATCCAAGGAGTGTGTATGAATGCAAAGGCTGATCTACACACAGATTTTGTTCTGCTACACTGGTTTAGAAACATAGGGGACATCATTATAGCAATATAAAAGCTGCTTATATTGCAACAGTTTATCCTTCAGTTATGTCTATATCACAGAACCTAGGCTGGCACAGCATCCTAGTGTAGATATGGCTGCTGATGTAGGAATACCACCTTCCCAAACGATGCTGACAGACAACAGAGTCCTGTGGCACTTTTAAAGATTAATAGATTTATTTATCGCATGAGCTTTCGTGAGAGAAAATCCCACTTCGTCAGACACACTCTGCCATCAACATATCTGTGTACACACTTGGTGTTTTGGTGATGCAGCTCTGTCAGTCACAGAGGTGGGGTTTTTCACACCCCAGCCCGATGTATTTATGCAATATAACTTTTAAACGTAGACCAAGACCCAGTATGTAGACATGCCCTTAAAAGAAGTGAAACAGCAAGGGTTAGGTTACATTGGCTCCTGCAACCACTCAACCTCTCCAAAATCTGGAAAGAAATTATGAATTCCAGGAAATAGAGACACAGAACACTTTCAGACTGAGACTAGGCCCCATTCCCCTTTTTATTTTAATAACCGCTTCTGCATTGATGTTTCAGTTCTGAAGGCTCTTGCATCTCTTACAACTCTTGAGGTAATACACTGATGACATTGTGGTCTCATCTTCCTCCATCTCTGTTTCCTGACTGGAACTGCATTTTACAATAAATCAAAAATGTGAGCAGCCAGTTTCTTCCACACTAAACTCCACGGCATTAGCTAGACTGGGGAAAAATACTTTTTCCAGCTGAACTTCCTTGACTTGATCGAATCCTCCATTTAACACCAGTATAGACAGTTTTTTAGATTTTAGCAGGTCAGATTAAACTACAATGAAACCATCTCAACTCACTAAAGAGGTTCAACCTCATGCAACAGGGTCCTTCCTAAGCTTGTTTTCAACCCCTGCTGTGTCTTCAGTCAGGTGCACAAGGCAAAAGTGTTTTATGTAGTTGTTGCTCTCTCCAAATGGGGAACCACCTGCAGCTGTCTTTCCTTGCAACAGCAAGCAAGGCACTGGTAGCAAATGAAAATAGTCCTCTATGAGTCTATCAGGCCTTTCTTCTCTCAGAAAGACACTGGTCTGCAGCACTCTCAAGCAGTCCCTGACCCCCACAGGCCTCCCTCAGAATGAGAGCTGGCAGTCTACTCTCCCACCTAGCCAGTTCCCAAAAGAGCTGGGATCTGTCCTTTTAACCTCTTCGTTCTTAGCTGGAGTGATTAAGCCCACAGCATAGTTGTTAACCCTCTCCTTGCCAGTGAGGCTTGCATTCCCTACCACAGCAGGCCTATACTGATGTTAATTCAAATGAAAAACTAGCTTGACTGAACCTGCTTGAAACAGCTTTTTTCCCCCCTAGTCTAGACAAGGCCAAAGACTCCCTGTGGCTTATATTTTAGTGAAAAAGCCTCGTGTCTGATAACCAATTATTGAGTGGATTATTGTGGTCCCATATTTCCAAAACCTGAAATCCTGACAAATTCGTGTATCCTAGTTGGTAGTACCCATAAATCCAGTAATGTTATCCTTATTTTGCTACACAGTCCAGATTATTAAAATTGACATATCAAAAAAATAAGCAGGAGAGAGAATGCTCTTCTACTCCTCCCTAAGCTTCTTCGCCTACTTAGTACAGCTAGGGAAAGCTATTTGTCAGACTAGTTGCTTCTTGTAGTACAGAAGAGACAAATCAGATAGTAAGAATTAAAGCAGCCCTACCCAGTGAGTCACAACTATGAGGGTAGCACCCCCAAGTTTCGTTGTTGAGAAATCTGGCAGAATCTTACAAAAGCAATTAATGCATACAGCTGATGGAAGGAAGATAAAGCAAACAAAGATGACAAATATAAGTTATTCTGTACTATTTGTAAAATGGAGAACAGAAAATGCATAATACCAGACAGTCGTTCTCACATGTAGGGTATTAAATATTTACACTAGACCAGTTCTAGATATAAGGACAGAAGAAAACAAAAATAATCTCACCAATACATGAGGAAAATATTTCAGAATGAAGATCAAAACGTCATGGGACAGATCCTCAGCATTTGTAATTTGCCATAGGCTTACTGATATCAGTAGCCCTATAATTATTTACACCATCTGAGGATCCACTCCTATGCTCTTATGAATGGATATATCCTGACCGTTGCATATAGTCAAGGCTTGGAAAACACCAGTGTTGCATCCACTCAAAAAGGGATCCAAGTTAATTTTTTTTTCCTATAAAATAAAATGTTTTGTTACAGTGATTTTTTTTTGTGATGGTATGCAGAGGTACGGAGTACTGGCACCTTTTTTGCAGGCCCTGCTGCCCAGCTTCGGGGTGGGGGAAGTCAGCAGGGAAAAGGAGTGTGCCGCTGAAAGAAGGGGGATGGTGCAGGAAGAAAAGGGGTGGGAGGGGCATTTTTCAAATTTACTATCAAGATATGAGTACCGGCACCTTTCTTTTTACAAAAAAAAGCAGTTTTGTTATAAAAGAGCCATTAGAAGCTTCCATTATGAATTAGGAGAAAACAAATTCAGAAATAAAACTGCATGTGTTTTTTAGTAGTTACTGAAATATTCTACAAATGATGCCTCTGAAAGGTGCTTTCAGTAAAATTCCTGTTTAGTGAATATTACTCTTTACCCTGCAGTAAATACAACTTTTTTCTTTATATATTTGCATTTAAATAGACTACTAGCCAGCTAACCCTTCTACAGCTGTAATTACCTAGCTGAACCCCCCCTTCTTAATAAGGATTTATTGCCCCATAATTTTATTTAAAAATTGGCTTTGTGCATCAATTATGCAAGCTGCTAGTGTGAGCTTGTTCTCTTTCCCAGTTTTCTTTTGGGGCTCATCTGGGTTGGCTTGCTAGCTTATTCTATGACAGCCTACTCCTTCCTTCCTACCTTGAGGGCTAACACTCCTTCCCTTACAGAGCAGTGAAAACTCATCCGAACCTCATTCAATTGTTATATACCATATTGCTAGGTACAACCTTCCGTGTGCTTTAATTATGCTAAACATGAACACGAATCAGCTTCTTAATGGCACTGCCTGTGTAGCTTTTCCTCAATCAGTAACTACTGTGCTCTGATCCGCCACTCAGGGTTTGTCTACACTAGAAACGCAAGTCAACCTATCTTAGGTTGACTCAGAGCCACGGCAGTAATTACTGCAGAGGTTCAGGTTCACACTACCCTCCCTGGGTCGGTGGTGCATGTCCCCCCCAGAAGCACTTCCACCCGTCTAAGGCTGGCTTTATGGGGAACAGAGAGCTGGCTCTTTCAGCTCCGCTGACAGCTCCCTGTTGGGAGCCTGACTGCCCTACAGGCTCCCTGGCTCCTGACAGGCTGCCTCCGCCCTCCGCTTGGGAAACCACCCAAAGCAAGGTCCAGCTGCCTTGGCTTTTCCCTTGCTCTCTCTCTCTGCTCTTCTTGCCCTGGCTCCCTGATCAGAGAGAGGCCCAAAGCCACCCGAGCTTCGTGCCCCAGCTCCCAGGTGGGAGTGGGGTCCAAAGCCACTCTGGCTTCTCACCCCAGCTCACCGTCTGCAGCAGATTCCAGCTGCCCAGCTCTCGAGCAGATCAGGGAGCAGCTGGGCTTTAGCCACTCAGCTTTCTTGTCAACAAACTGCCTTATGTCGACTTAACTGTAATGTAGATCAGCCCTCAGTGAAAATTCATGTGCATTTCAATCTGGCACTGGATCTTTGGGGCACAGATGTGAAAGACCAAGTTGAAAGAACTGTATCCTATGTTATTAATAGGAAAGAAGTTGATCCTCACTTTGACCACTTCATCCACTCCAGTTTGTAGAATGCAGGTCAAGGAAATCAGATCTTGCCCTTCTAAAAGACACACACATTAATGTAATTGTGCAAAAGAAAACTAAAATGTGAGGTCCGTGCTGTAGCATTCAGCACTAACCAATACCCCCAACGTACATCTCTGACTCAGTTATTTCCTCCAGCCTAGCTACAACATAACCTAGATAGAATTTAAGCTAAAGGAGAACTTTACATCTATACTAGGAAAAGGGATGAGTTTAGCTCAGACTTAGCTAGCACGTGCTGTTACCGAAATCTAAACTCAACAACTCTTCGGCTGTGAAGGTCATGCTCCACTGCAGGGAGGGCATAGGTGTGACTTTCCACATCTGCTGTGGCTATAGATACGCTTGTTGAAATGTGGTCATAACTTTTATTTCACATCTACCAAAATGGAAAATTTACTTGTCAGAGTAGGAAAAGAAAGAATTGCTGACTCATTTTAAGAGCGGTGGTAAATAAGTTTGGGCAGTCTGACAAAGAATAAAAATCACTTAATTTTTTTAAAAGTGCAGATGTGCAAATTTTTTTTAAAAAAGCCAATGACATTTGCTATTTTTACAGTTCAACTTGCTCTCATGTTGTCTAGCAGAACAAAGCAAATCAAATAGAAGGCTCTTAAAATGGCAAATGTTTGAATTTTTGATGTCAAAAATCACCAAGGCCAGTCACATATCTCAGGATGGTACTGTGACTCCTTGGTTGGTGGCAATACCACATCAGGGAGTTCCCTTTCTTCCTCAAAACACCTCAGTGACAAAACAAGCGAGGAGTCCTGTGGCACTTTTAAAGACTAACAAATTTATTTATTGCATGAGCTTTCGTGGGTGTAATCCCACCTCATCAGATGCATGAAATGGAAGCTGTAATGTGTCAGGAATAAATATATAGAGAAAGATAAGTTACGAGGTCAGTTCAGTCTTTTTCAGCAAACCAAACAAGTTGTTTTGATTCAAACAATGTGGAACAATAGATAAGGCGAGAATGTTAAAAGTTTCTTAGGGCTTGTCTACCTATACAAATTAATCTGAGATATAAAGTAGGGTGTGAATTTAAAACTGATTAACTCCATGTGTGGATGCTGTTAGCCTGTAATAAGAGCATATGTAGAATGAATCAGAAACAGCTATTCTGGAATAACTTTCCAATAATTTAAAATAGAATTTCTCACCAAGAGGGCTTTTTCCCTTGGAAGTGTGAATTCACAGCTGTAAGTTACCATTGTTTTTTGTCTTCTGTGGCTGAAGCACAAACGACTGCACACTTCCAGTCCTGTTCTCAGGGATTTCTTGTTTAACAATGATTCAAAACCACGCAACTCAAACTGGCCCTAAGATATATTTGCATTTCAATTGGGAGGTGTGATTCCCACTTCCGAGAGCAACTAGCAATGTGGATATCATGGCACTGGCAGTGGCCTAGACTAGACATCTGGGCTCAGATCCAGGGAAGTCAAGAAGGCATGGACTCCTGTGGCTAGCCTGAGCCACTGGCTAGTACTGTAACATACGCATGGGTATTTTTAGCATGCTAGCTGGAGCTGAGCTAGTGCAAGTCTATGCAGGGCTGAGAACCACACCTCCAAGCTACAGTGCAGACATACCCTAACACAGGGGGAGTCAACAGGCAGAACATGGGGCAAATCTGGATCGGAAGATGCTTCTGAACAGACTACGACATCTTTTTATTGACTTATTATGGTGATTGTTATTGCAGTCTGAAATATGTTTCTCTGGGGTCTGGACCTTGATAATACCTTGACAAAAAATAGTTGACTACCCCTGCCCTTGTCTTCTGGCCTTCAGAGTCTTAACATGGTCTTCTTCTGGGGTTTCGAAGTCCTCTCCAACTGAGGCTTCTCCAAAGAAGTCTCCTTCTCAGGCCAGCCACCTTGCCTGATGATTTGTTACAGCAACAATTCTCAACTTGGGGTCCAAGGCACCCAAGCAGGTTTCAGATTCAGAGGATCCGCCAAAATTAACCAGAGGGCAAGGCCGGCATTAGAGCTGCTGGAGCCCAAGGCAGAAAGCTAAATCCCAAGCCCTGCTACGTGGGGCTGAAGAAACTCAGTTTCGCAAGGCCCCAGTGGCATAGTGCCTGGGCAATTGCCCTGCTTGCTCCCTCCTAGCACTAGCCCTGGCTCTTAATCTACTAAATATGCAGAAAAACAGTTGTGGCATGGAGTTTTGTAGCACATTGGCTGGGTCTCTGAAAGAAAAAGGTTGAAAACCCCTGTGTTACAGCACCCTCCCCATTATGTGCCAATTTAGGTCTCCCTGCCCCCACCAGCATGAGAGGAGCATCAAGCCCACAGTCACAATTGCAAATCTGAAAAAAGACACTTAGCTGTAATCAAATTAAGCCAAATATATTTCAATGCAGAAATCCGCTTGGCTCAATGGGGACAGACAACTTTTTATGTAACATCAGAATAAACCCAAACAAAAAAAATGGTAATATATTTTAGTAGAGCAGATTTGAAATATGAACATCCGCTTTCCACAGCACTGAGTAGTTCCTCTTATACAGTGTAAATCTGGTTTATAAAAACAATGCAAAAGTAGTTATTTTCATTCCAATACACTTCCATTAATTTAGATTATACCACCATGAAGGCACTAAAACACAAATTTTCAGAGGAGAGCTAATAAAGGCAGAGGAAGGAGACGTTTCTCTCTGCAGATACCAGAATGCACACTCCTCCAGATCAGCAACACAGCCTTGTCTCACATTACTAACAGCTCATAAGCAGACCTAGTGAAAGGAAATGCTACCATGGCAACATAAACCAGGCTGTTATTTGAGACCATACTCCAGACACTTAACTGTCCCTTAACTGCAGAACTTTCAATATCAATTCTTCCAATTTCAGAGACTGGGAAAAAAACAACATACAATTTTTTAGTGATCAAAACAATTACAACCCTCCCACAGTATCCTCTGCAGTGCTATCCTAGAGCAGGTCATGTTTCTGAAACAGTGAGCTGGGTGACTACCAGACCAGAACGCAAGCAAGAAGCAGAAATAACTACCCACCTTTTTCTGTTTTTTCACATACATGCATATACTTATGAGTCACCAAGTCAGATACAATAGGACTACCAACCTACCCCATAGCATCCACTACCAGCCACAACTATGACATCACTAGATTTTGCTGTCAAATCCCAGGAAATGTTTCCATAGCTGAGAAGTGGTAGGCATTACCCAGTTGAATATTAGAACGCTAATCTACCCAGTGACCTAATCTGAATAGGACACAAAACTCTTTCTGACATTTACATTCCTCCAAAATGTGAGCCAAACTTATTTATAAGGCTTTAAAACTCTTCCTGCCTGAATCTCCTCAATTAGGACTTGTCTAGTTAACGTGGATTCACTGTTGCTGAAACACTATTCTGCACCAAGCTCTCCGTGTCAACACTCTTATTCCACACTAAGAGCAGTTCAGGTTAATGCTAAAGCACAGAAAGGCACTCTTAATACTGTGATGACACTGTGTGGCAGCACCTTCGCCTGCTCATAACGGAACTTGATGCAGGAAGTTATCCAGGAGAAAATGTGCTAGGTGGAGACAGATAAGTCTTTCATCCTAGTCACCACTGCAAAAAGTTGTGTAGTCTTCCAAAACAACTTAGTACATTCAGTATAGAAAACTAATGCCCGTCTGATGTCAAGTGCACGTCACCTCTATTCTTCCTCCGAGCCATGTGATTTGGGAAAGAACACTGGAAGAAACAACCTGGTTACAGTGAAATTGAGACACTATTTTGGATAAGAAAGCAGAATGAGGCCACAACTGGCCTTGTCCTCATAGAAGGTCATGTATGGTGGCTCTGAGGTGAGTGCCCTAATCTCAGACTCTTCTTGCAAAGGTAATCGCTACTACAATGGATCCCTTCCAGGAGAGCAACAACTACGGACAGGTAGCCAGAGGCTCGAAGGGGGTACCCGTGAGCCTAGACAAAACTAGGTTTAGATCCAAGGGAGTTTGTCTGGCACCCCCTACATCCTCTATCCCTTTGTCTACAGGGGAGAAGTGAGGGGGCTGGTATCTCAGCAGCTGTTGCTGGGAGCAAAAATGAGGCCTCAAGGCCTAGGATGCATAAAGACCCAAGGACCATAGTGTGATCCTTGAATCTGATCATGTAGCTTGATGTCGATCTGATCTGAGAGCAGACCCTCAGAGGGGAGATCCAAAATGCACTGCTGCTCCTCCCGTGACAGACTGCAGTCAAGAGCACTGATACATATGCTCCCAGCTGATATGCTGCTTGTAGGGCTCCTCTGGCCATCATTCTACCCTTCCTGAGGATGGTGGCAAAGTCTGGCACCTGCTCCGGAGGAAGGGGCTCCCCGAAAGGCTTGAGGGAGTCCCAAAGATTGTAACTGAACCTGCCCAAGAAAGCTTACTGATTTGCAATACAAAACTGTAAGCTCGCTGTTGTGTAAATTTTCCTCCCAAAAAGGTCCAGTTTTTTGTTGTCATTTTTGAGATTCAAGATAGGCTGGCCCTGCCTATCACACTCATTGGTGGCCGCCAATACCAGGGAACCCAGGGAGTGGTGGGTAAACAAATATTCAAATCTATTGGCAGAAACACAGTACTTTCTTTCTGCCCTCTTAGACATAGGGGCACGGACAATGGCGTCTGCCACACAGGCTTCACCACCTTGAGCGCCCCTTAGTTTACAGCCAGGGCGACCTGGTCTAGCTAACACAAGGAGGCGATCTACAGCCTCCTTTAGCTCCTCTGCCTCCAAACCTAACTTGGTGGCCACCCTCTTAAGGAATACTTAGTGGGCTCTAAAATTGTTCAGGCGCACAGACGGCCCCAACGCAATCACCTTGTCCAGGGAAGACAATGAGAATTGTATGGGGATAGGAGGCTGTAGCCTCCCCTCCTGCTGACAGGGAGCTTCTGTTGATGTCCCCTCCTAGGGGTCCAAGTCTTCCTCTGATGCCGCCTTGTGAGGCCCTGAGGATCACTAATGCTGACTGCAGGCCAGAAGACCTGCATGAGAAGGGCCTGTGGCCACCAGAAGTCCTGAGGGCTCCCAAATATGGCTACTATGCCAACCACTGGCCCTGACGCCAACCTGCAGCTGAAGGACAGGGAACTTGCTCCTGTGTCTTTGGGGGATGGCGCTGCCCTTACTGAGTGACAGGTTACTAGATACCAACTCGCTGCCAGACAACCATGGGGGGGGGGGGCAGCAACTGGCTCCTTGAATGCAGTGCAGTGCTGCAAAGTGGGGAGTGGTTTCCTGACCCCCAAGTACCATGGCGCCTTGATGAATGCCGCCACGGTGTTAGGGAACGAGAGGACAGCAACCAGTGACACCACTCACCTAACCAGTGCCAGGTTGCTAAGCATCCGTGCCCAGAGGACGAGCAGGATCAGTGCCACTTTTAAGATTGGTGCCAAAGACTTATGGTCTTGTTTGCTGCCTCTAGGTGAAGGTTCTGTTACTGATCTGTTACTGATGTGGGCAAACTCAGTGCCAGGCACCGGGAATGGCACCAAATCCCATCTGGTGAACATCTGCGTGAAGATGAGCAGGATCTATCGGAACACTAGGTCCTGGGTACTGGAGACCAGGATAGGTGCCACAATGACTATGGAGACCGTTTCTTTCACTGGTGCTCTACCACTGAGGAACGCCCTTGAGCCAGGGATTGGGAACGCTCCCTTGGAGACCGATGCTGCGATAACTCTGCATAGTGACGTGGGGGAGGAACGCCTCTGATCGGGGAGTGGTGTGGCTTTTGTGGGAACAATCACGGGCTTCCCCGAGAACTGGAACGTTCTCCTTTGATTGCATTGGGGGTATAGGAGAAGGAGGCAAAGGCAGGATTGTGAGGTCTCTCCGCCACCTGGAATGCCTCCGTTGTTGATGGCACCGCAATCTGAAGAGGCCCCTTCCGCTCTCAGAAGTGGGTCTCTTGACAGGGTCACAATTCTGGGTGGCAATCCCCTCTATTCTTGACCCTCAGCGGGTCAGTCCAGTATAGGTTATACGCTCAACTCTGCTTCCCTGAACTTTTTCAGTGCGGGGGGAGTGGTCACTGTCCAAACACTGCTTCCTCTGTTTCTTTCTCAATGGAGAAGAGGAAGACGTCCAGTGTCGTGGCTGGGCCAGCACCAACTGGGTGCTTTCTCCTGACTTGATGCTCAGCACTGGGGTAGCCTGTGCCAGCTCAGAGAATGGTCTCAGCACTCCTCCATCAGCAAGCTCTTCAGGCAGATTTCCCTCTCCTTTTGGGTCTGTGGCCTGAAAGTCTTACAGATCTTGCTCTTCTCCTTCCTGTGTGCTTCTTCCAGGCACTTTAGACCAGTGGTTCTCAACCGCTGTGTCGCAACACAAAACTGCTGGGGGGGGGGAGGGAAGATGGAGAGGGTCGTTCCGGGGGGAGAGGAGCCTTGGTGTGTCATGACCCCAAAAAGGTTGAGAACTCCTGCTTTAGACAACTGTCATGGAGGGGGGTCACTAAGAGGGAAGTGTTTGCTGCAGGAGACACAGGGCTTGAAACCTGGACACTGGAGCATGCTCTACTCCCAGGTGAAGGTCACAGTAGGGACTACTCCTCACTAAATTATCAACTATTTACAACTAACTACTAAACTAATAAAGAACATATAATGATAAACAAACTAGCTAACATCGCTTTAAGGTACAAAAGGAGCAGTTTTAAAGCAAGCAGAACAATTCCAGCAACCATCAGGGATGGGAAGAAGGAACTGAGAAAGCATAAGGCTGGCAGCATTAGTTATATCACAGCATGTGTGCAGGACTCCAGGGGGGATCACAGCTGGCCCTACGGGTACTGCTAACGGGAAACAAATTCTAGTTAACTGTGCACGAAAGCATGCACACACCTAGAATGGAATGAACATGAGCAAGCACTTGAAGAAGAATCTTAGATTTGCGGATGATATTGACTGATAGCATTGACCAAGACGTAGGTATAGAGAATAACTGATAATTTGGACTAGGAAAGCAGAAAATTTGGGCTGAAGATCAGCACAGAGAAGATAATATCTAAGGTAGAGAGAGAAGTCTCCCACAAAGAACTAGAATAAGTGGAAAAAACTGTGTTCCTTAAAGGACTGGTATTGAAGAACCAGAATTGTGAAGATGACGTTAAAAGAAGAACTAGACTAGCTGTTTTTGCATTCAGAAAACTCTAAGATCCGGAAGGCTAAAGACATTTAGATAAAGACAAAGATAAGTGTACATGGGACAGCTGTTGTGCCAATACTGCTGTATGGGGCAGAACATTGGAATACAAGGTAAGCTGATGAATGTAACATATTAATTATACAAATGAACTAGCTGAGGGGAATACTGAGAGTTTCAAGATAGCATAAAAAAAAAAAAAAATCAAGTGGTAAGGAAATGGCAAGGGAAAGAAATAACCCTGTTACAGAAGATTCAAGAAAGACTACTGTGATAGTTTGGACATGTATCAGGAATGGACCCAGAAAGGATACCATGCATGACAATACCTACCAGAGTACAAAGAACTAGAAATAGAGGAAGACCAAAGATGCACTGGCTAGACACAGTAAAGAATGACAGAGAAAAAGGTTTAAAGCTAAATGAAGCCATGAAGCTGGTACAAGACAGAAAATTGTGGAAAGACTTCATTTAGCCCATCAATTTCACTGAGCTGATGGATAGAAATCAAAGAAGAAGAATCCAGAATCCTAAGTACCATATTATTTTGTCAGTCACCTCTAATTCCATTTGTAATATGATGAAATTTAACATTTAGTTAGCATGCCTGTAGGTCTTCATCTTAGATCCCCTCAAGAGCGAGAGACACAAGATTCCCCCATCCCATGTTTGATTGCTATAATTAAAGGTGACATATACATGTTTAAAATATGACTGTACAATAATGTTAAATGTATGTCCTTAATGCTTCCAATGGAATAGTTTAAGATGCAAACAATAGATTGACTTAACTGATTATTTTTTCTTCTTTTGAAATTCTTCTTTCCCCAAGCAATCTGCCACTCCAGTGCCATCACAATCATCAGTGAATTATGGACGCATGGCGTCTGTGTACCCATAGGTATGGAACGTTCAGACAGGTTCAGTCTACAGTAGTAGTATACACACACTTGTTTGCCACCTAACAATAATCTGACTCCATACATATAGACCAAATCTAAGCTCCAGTAGCACTCTGTAGTATCACAGCACAGGATGATAGGAAGGAATTGGTGATTTTTAAAATTCTATCTTTGTTTGTGAAAGTGAAGGACTAACTTTAATTAAAGTCAGGCACAGTGGGAGCAGGTGACCTTCTAGCTTCCTCATGCAACACAACTGCTTCAACATACTTTGGTCCTTGTCTGAAGCATCACAACTTCTTCAAGTAGAGGCCATTTCCAAGCAGAGATTGTCAATCATGTCAGATAATTTGTCACAAGGTAGATTTCAACATTATGAATTTTGTGATGAAGGTGAATGTATTCTGGTAAATACAGGTTAATTCTCTAGTCAAGAGTTGGCTCCATGTGGAACAAATCATTGGTCTCATGGCTCAGAACAAACACCTTTTTGGAAGAATTCCTACTCTTCTACTGTCTTTCTTCAAAAAATAAAAAAGTCAGTGTTTAATTACTATATGCTGTATTAGATTATTTGACACTCTTCCTAGCATAAATGGCAATATATGTACTGATTTCCCCTGCTGTAGAAAAAATGTGTTAATTCAGGGATTTTATTATTATTGAGAGGGTAACATCTTAAATTGGGGGGAAGGAGTTCTATTAGCATTAACAGTAAGAAAATATCAAGACGTTATTAATTTTCATTTCATGATTAAAGTCTGTGCTCAGATTGAGTGCAGAGGATCTGAGTGCCTACACGTCTTCAAGAGGAAGGAGATAAAGCACTTTTCCTAAAGAGACTGGAAATATTTCTTGGTGTTTGAACTGAATAAGGAGAATACGATGTAGGCTTTGAAATAAGTGAAGATTAAGGGAAATAAAAACACAGAACAAAAAACATAGGAAAACTAACTTGAGCAAGACACATTTTATCTGAAAATGAATGTTAGTAAATAATATGATTACCTAACAAAAAAGCTATATTAAAAGAACAAGAAGGTTGCAAAGTCACACACAAACAAATGAGGAAATACTGGAATTAAAGCTGATGGGATAATCTTAATTTGGCTCCCCTTTATTCCCACAGCACCTCCGATTCCAGAAATTCCATCATGTGGAGCCATATTAACATGGTTTATCGACAGACCTTTAGATCCATAACACAGACCTCTGCTGCTTGAACTAACGGAGCAGATGATAGAATAGTATAAGGTAGCGTTTCCCAAACTTATTTGGCCATGGAACACTTTTGGGCTTGGAATATATTGATGGAACACATACATGCTGGTGGGGGGCAGGGATTCATACCGAAAAATTGCCACACGTATTGCTCAAAAGTTGATTTAGAAGAGTTGGAAAGAAAAATATTGCTAGTATTGAAATTTTTTCATGGAACACCTACTCACATCATGAGGAACACCAGTCTTCCGCAGAACACAGTTTGGGAAATGCTGGAATAAGGATTCTTAGGTTCTATTCCAGGTTCCAGAGAGCAATGAATTAGATACAAAGTCTTGTGTCTTCTCTCATTCCGTTACTGTAGGTTCTGCTCCTAAACCTTTCACTCTTGTGCTTACCAATCTTTCATTGTTATTCCTCCTGCCATGCCCTGTCCCCTTTTCCCACCTGTCTCTGGTTCCTCTCTCTCCTCCTCACCCCTCTATGTTAGATTAGGTTGCATCTTCTGAGTCAGCAGGAAGAGCACTAAAAAAGAAACAGTATTTCTGCTCTCAGTTCTGGTGCCTGATGCCACAGTCATCCTTGGTTACCAGGAGGAGCAACTGCAGGATATCCTGTCTAGCTACTAGAGTACTGGGACCAACCATGCTCACTGTAAACAGAATCTTAAGAGATTTTATCTGTCAAACTCTAAAAACCCTCAGCTCAGCATGTGCAAACAAGGAATTTTTCAGAGGCTTTTATAACTCAGTTAAGTCTGGGTGGGTTTTCACAAGGATAGCAAAAAGCATCTCTCCAAGACCAAGGGAGAGTTTAAAGACTCCAAGGCAGAGAAGAATGAGAATTTCAAGCATTTTTTGACATAGGCAAAATAACATTTTTTCCCCCCACATCTAGTTTTCAGAAAGAGCTGAGCTATTTTTTGCTGAAACTTCAAAATAAACCAACCAACCAATCATCCTGAGATTGACATCTGGAAGTTCACCCCAAACTTTTATGGCAAAGTTATAGACAACTGAACACATGGCCTTTTAATGGAAAGTATTGGGGGCACGCTTAACTACAGATGTCATTGCCAGCTGTGCTTATGACATTGTTAAATAAAAGTGTAGCATGAAATAAGATACATACACCTTATCACAAGTGGCATTTCCAAACCATTTGGGGTTGCCAAAAAAGTTTTAAATGTGAAATGATACTTCAACATACAAGTACAGTATAACCAATAGTTAGTACTATACTCTCAGAAATTATTTCCTTAAAACAAACAAAACACTTTAAATTTCCCAATGCACTTTATATTTGTTAAAAACAACTTTTCCCCATACACTTCTCACCTTGCCATGGCTTCTCTCCACTTTTCGGAAACACTTATTCAAGGAAAGATTGTGTCGAACAGAGTTCTTCCACCCCGTGGGTGCTGTGGCAAAGTAAGGGAAGCGTTCCAGAATCCAGCTGTAGATCTCTTTGACTGGCAAACTTTTATTAGGAGAATGTTCTATAGCCATGTAAATGAGAAGGCTAAAGGAATAAGGAGGTTTGGAAGTGGCTGATTTTTTTTCCGGATTCTGGTAGCACGATGGCGAGAAGGATGGCACATTATCACCCTCAATGTCATATAAAGGACTAACAATTGGAAGACCCTCACTTCCAAGACTGAAGTTTGTTAGAAGATTAGTACTTTCATGAAGCCAGTTCAAATTTGTGAGCTCGTCATCTGCTGATTCACTGTCCACCAATGTGGCCTTCGGCCTAGCAGCATCCACTGCTTCAGGCAAGCTTCCCATTCTGTAAATCTGTCTTAATCCTGCAGCCTTTTCTGCTCCAGGCGCTTCAGCTTTCTTATCTGGAGTCATTCCAGTTACTGGACCCATTGAATTTTATTCTTCTATAACAAAGAAAACAATTATAAATCAATATTAAGTCTTAGAAATCTTACCCAATTGTACCTACTAAACCAGCAAAAGCAAAAGAAATTCAGTATTGTATCTCCTCTGTCCTGCTCAGTAATTATAATATGTTTATAAATGTGCTGAGGTATAGCTATCCAAAGTCTGGGACCATCTGTTAAAGCTGTGTGATTGTGTCCTCCTTATTAAATTTATGTCAATTATTTGGAAATTGCTGTATCTTACAACTAATACAACAGGAGCAGATATTTTGAGATCAACTTCTGCAACGTGGCTCTATACAACAAAATAAGAGAAGAACTGAACAGGTAGGCTCTAATTTGTTCAGTTCCCTCACTAACTTGTTTAATGACACTTATGTTACAAATTAACCCTCCTTATAAATGCTTAAAAATCCCTTTAGGATTTAAATTGCAAAGGGCCCTATTTATAAAGTGAATCTGTAGTCCTTACACTACAGAGAGGATCATGTCCAATGAATTGGCATTTTGATTAATATAGTTTGGCACAACCAAACGTCAGTGGTGTTTGCCTGTCCGCACAACCAAGATGCGTGAAGTGTTTACAAGAGTGCATTTTTGGAAAATCTGGTCCAGTATCCTATATTGCCTCAAATGCTGCACCAAGACCAAGTGATAGCATTGTAAGTGATCTTCAAGATCACTCCCAACCACATGGCCCACAGGGTTCTGGAATTTTTGTACTAATCCAGATCCCATCAATAGTGCTCAGTGTATCTGGTTGTTCTCTACCCTCTACATAACACTACTGAATTCTACACCCTCAAATCTCACTAACCTGTGGATATTTGGCACTGAGCATAGCAATATTGTTTAAATGAGTTAACATAGCCTGGCCTGGCAAATTCTATGATGCCAGAATTGTCAAGAATTCTAGTCTGTAAAAATATAACAAAAAACGGAAACTTTTCACACCTCATATCAGGGAATTCAATGCAATAGCAAAGTGGGGACAGTGTGATGGAATGATCAGATTGCAGGATTCTCCCTGAAACACATAATACAATGCCCTGGGGATATCCTCCCACACAGAGAACCTAGGAATTAGTGGGGTTGGCCAGCTCTATCAAAGTCATGTCAGAATTTGGCTCCCGCTCAACAATCCTGCTACATTCCTGCTCAACAGCGAGGTTGTTTACATTGTACACCTGCAATTAGAAACTTTGTGTCAGGAAAAGAATCATGTGTCAAGATAATCAAGAGTCAACCCGGTTAAAAACTTGATAAAATTTTAGTGCATATAAATCCTCAGTCTAGTTTCTAGTGGGTAAGTGTATAGACTTCAGTAAAACCATCACACAGATGGTCACTTGTAGTGCTCGTAAGGACTGAAAAGTTACATTGGCAATCTCTCTCATAGATATGAAAAATCCACAGTCTGACAGAGTACTTAAGCCAACCTAAACCTCAGTGTAGACAGCAGTAGTTGATGGAAGAATTCCTTCGTCAACCTAGCTACCGCCTCCGGAAAGGTGGATTATCCACAGCGACAGAAGATTCCCTCCTGTCTCTATAGTAAATATTGACCCTGAAGCACTACAGCAGTGCAATTGCAGTGCTGAGCTGTTCTACTATAGCATTTTAAATGCAGACATAGCCTTACTGAAAAATCTCAAAGATATCGAGGACTTAAACTAAACAACCTCTCTCCTAATACAGCCTTTTCTCAAAGTCTGTGCAGTGAGACAAACTCAGTGTGACTAATATTGCATCAACAACTGAAGATGTGATTACCAACCAACCTCATTCAAAAGTGAATGATGCTCAAGCCATTAGACTTACTAGACTGAAAACATTAATGTAGAAATCATGTGGAAGAACAGACTGAAAACAAAACAGAATACTAAGCAACCCACTCTCACCATTGTTAAATGTGAAAAACTAAGGCAGACTTTTACCAAATATAGAATTATTCCACTAGAGATGGAAAATGGGAGGCAAAGAGAAATGAGGAAGGATTGTGTATCCAATGCAAAGAGGAAAAACTGAAGACATATTTTTCATTACAATGTCCAAAATACTGGAATTTAAGACAATCATTTCCTCCTGGGCTGGGATAAGAACAGGTTAGCAGGGCCCACAGCTCTGGGAGTTGAGTAGGACCTGGTTGAGCTAATCCTAAATAGGCAAATAAGAACAGGTGCTCCCCTAGGGGCTGAGGAAGGACAGTATGGGGGTTTGGCCCTGCAGTCAGTTTACCTCAGGGCCAGCAAGGGCAGGGAGCCCAGTGGGAAAGCAGTTTTACGCTGTAAATCAAGAGCATGGGTGTTTGAGCCAGAAAGAAGCCAGTAAGTCATCTGTTGAAAAGGTACATGGGTCAGCAGTGCCCTGTTACAGACCAACAGAAAAGAAAGATAAGGTAGAGATAGCATTATACTGTATAGCCACCTGCCATCAAATAAGGAAAGACAATAATACCAAAGGGTTGAAGACGACGTATCCCCAAAAGGTATGGTGAAGCCCTGTCCTTGGCAGATACTTAGGCCTGGACTGTTTTGTCAATAAAAGTCCACTTTTTTTCCCAAGAAAACAGAGCTGACGGTACACACTAATCCCCCCCCGCCGCCGCCGCCGCCTTTTTTTGACAAAATTAAAGCACTTTGACTAGAGGTATAGCGCTCATGTGAACATACTTCGGGCATTGCAGTTTCAGTGTAGACACTTCCAGAGGGGTAGCCGTGTTAGTCTGTGTACAGCAAAAACAACGAGAGTCCTGTGGCACCTTATTGACTAACAGATTTTCTTCGTAAAGCTTATGCCAAAGAAAATCTGTTAGTCTATAAGGTGCCACAGGACTCTCGTTGTTTTTAGTGTAGACACTGAGCCCCCCTTTACATCTGCTGATGGGCTGTCATTCTTGATGATTTCAAATTGACAAGAAGGCTCCCCTGAGAGCAGAGCAGCTGGTCTCTGCTCCAGGCTGGAAGCATGGGGAGAAGCCCCCACACCCGGAGCCTCTTCCCAGCTACAGAGCCATAAAATTGACAAGACTGTGGGCTCCTGGCAGGAGGACAAGAAGCCAAGTCAGTTGGATCCACTCCACATGATTGATAAGCCCCATGCAGCTTCACTGGTAGAAGGGTGCCACAGGCAGCTTTCCCCAGCTCCCGGTGACTGGCTCTCAGCAGGGAACAGGGAGTGGCAGGGTGGATGGCCCACTGGTTCTCAGCTTCCCACATTGTCCCTCTTAGGTCGGTGGAGGTGCCCCTTGATGATGATGAACTCCACTGTCCCAAGGAGGGTAATGTGGACATTGGCCACCACAGTAATTATTGTGGTAGTTGTCAGCCAACCGATGCTAGATTGATTGATTTTTCTAGTGTAGACAAGCCTTAGTGTATCACAGCTATGTTCGACAGATCCAAGGTTTCAACACATTAACATTTGCACAAGTTGCCATACCAATAACGTATTACTGAACTGAATACAGACATGTTTAGTTTCTTTGATTTTACTTCAGTTAGGATGCCATTTTACTTCATTTACAAAGTGATTCACTTGTAAATTAATAGACATTTAGAGGAAAAGCAGAGGGGTTGCTATGAATTGTTAATAATTGGGAACCCTGATTGAATAGAAAAACCTCCTTGCTGACAAATTCAAAGGCTGGAACATGGCATTTGGAACTTGCAGGATAAGCTACACAATATACATTTGGCCTTTAAAATTCTCTGTACATTTTTTTAACGGCAAGGGCATCCCCTGAGGGGACTGACTGAGCTCAGAGTGGATCCAGTTCCCATAATTCTTCTTTTTCTTCAACGCTTCGCTGAATGGTTGGTCGTAATGATTGATTGCCATCTGGTCTGGTCCTCAGCAGCACTAAGGGTTTGAAAGGCCTAGAACCCAACTTCTCAACAAACTTGATGCACCTATAAAATAGGGGGTCTGTCTCTCAGTCGGTGGAATTTTATCACTGTTGTTACAAGGCCACTGAGAGAATGGCATTCTCACGACATGTCCAAAAAGTTAAAGTTCCCATAACCCCCAATCTAAAATTATGGGAAATGAAAAAGAATTTCCAATGAATTTAAGAAATAGCCATCACTATTTCAGCAACTGAAGCTCTCCTTCCTTTGTAAAAATACTTCCCAGCAGAGACCAATGTAATCCAAATTAGGAGACCCTTTTCCCTTTTGAAAGCACTGGAAACTAGAAACTTCCAAAGTGATTTAACAGAAATTCTAGAAATTTGAGTTTTTGTTTTTAAAGTAGCCTTGTGACAGCTTTCCAAAAGTTCCAACAGAAACCCCTCTCCCTAAGGGGCAAGAACAGTGAATTCATCCCAGCCTCCATTTCAATAAGAGGGCTAGGAAATGGCAACAGTACTGAGAGAATTCTAGGAGTTTGACCTTTTCTCCCACAATCGCCCTGAGTTCCAAGAAAATTTTCAAGTGTCCCAGAAGTCACTGCTTCAGAAAGATGTGCAGGGTGCTGTGTCATATCAGAGATACTCAAATGGCATTGCAACCTGTATAGTACAGTGCAAGTCTGGACATGGGCCAAAACTGCAACCAAAAAATCTTTACAGTACGGACCCACTGCTCCACTGGCACCATTCCACTGGTTCAGTCTCCAGCGTTGTCTCACAAGCTTTTCCTACAAACGAAATCTGGCTGATGCTGCACCACTTCCAGCACAAGGTGCAAAAGACTAAAGCAAGGCAACAAATTTATGCCGAGTCTACACCTAAAACTTAGATTGATGTAGCTATGTGTCGCGGGATGAAAAAGTCACACTCCTGAGAGACGCAGATAAACCAACTTGACCGTTGGTATAGACCCCACTAGGTCAGTGGAAAAAGTCTTTCATCAACGTAGGTGCCACCTTTTGAGGGGGTGGATTTGCTACAGCAACGGAAGAATTTACTACATACAGTTTTCTGTCACTGAAGCGAGCATCTACATTATGGTGTTACTGCCCATATAGAGCTTGTAGCTGTTAGTCTGCGTACAGCAAAAACAGCTAGAGTCCTGTGGCACCTTAAAGGCTAACAAATTTCTTTGGGCATAAGCTTTCATGGCTCCAACCCATCTGACGAAGTGGATTGGAGCCCATGAAAGGTTATGCCCGAAGAAATTTGTTAGAGCCTGTAGTGCAGACATAGCCTCCAATGTCCACTGACAATTCAGAGCACTAATTATAGACCGTTAAACTGATCTGACGGTTTGAGTGTAAGGCAGTTAAATATTCATAAAGCAAAATATGAGGAAGGAGAAGCAGCATTTCAATAAGAAATGCTGCACTTTAACCACAGCCATTTAAGAACATGAACAGAACTACTGACTAATCTTTTGCTGAACTCTGTACATTCAAGAACTTACTGTTTAGGACCCAATACCCAGCAGTGGAATTTTAGAAATGTGCACATACCTTTTAGGAGTGTGCAAAGTAGCAAAAATAAATTAATTTGACCTCTGGATTAAAAACTAAAACAACAAAACCACACTTAAAGTTACCGTTGCTACAATGGAAAGCCAGCATTTCATTTTCTATTTATGGACAGTAATTGGGATTACTACTAACTAGCTCAGTAATTCAAAAATCATGTATGTAATACATACTTTGTACAGCTGGTCAAAAATAATTTTACTGAAAAACTAAATAAAATCCCTTTTTTCCCAACCAAAAAGCTTCCAGATCTAATGGCAGACTTATATGAATGATCAGTTCCAAAAGGGTAGAAGCTATGTTAATCTGGTTCAGCAAAACAAACAAGGAGTCCTGTGGCACTTTTAATGACTAACAAATTTATTTATTGCATGAGCTTTCATGGGAAAAAAATCCCACTTCTTCAGACATTTGAAGATGGGGAATTTATAGAATGATTATCAGTACATTGCTAAGGACAGATTTAAATGTAATTGAGAAAAATTAAAACTTATAGGTGTATTATTCAAATTTCTATGCTTCCTCAAAATTAGAAGACTTAATTCTAACACCAGTTCTTTAAAAACCATCCCCCCCAAAACCACTGCATGTGGGTTTTACAATTTTCCTTATGATAAGCAGTTTTCATTTCCTTGTTCTGTTCCTTTCCACCAAATTGTGCTCTAGTTTACACTGCTCAGATATGTATTATAACCACTTTCTGGTCAACCCATATGTAAAGTGAAACAGCCCTTTTATAACCTTCCCATTTAAACAGCAAGCATAAAAGCAACTTTAACAACTTTTAGAGAAAGAGAATCAGTTAACTGAGTTTACTAGTGTGAATCTGGCAAAGACGCTCATGCAGTCTTTTCAAAGACAGAAAAAGAAGGAAAATGTTGATTTAGCTAAACCGTTTCTTACAATCAGGTAAATTTTGTTGTGTTGAACAGTTATTTGTTTATGTGCTATCATATGTTTGCCAAAAGTCATTAAAATGTATAAGGAAGTATTCTAAACATTTAAAATAAAATATAAAGTCAAACATTCTTATTTTCCAGGAACTGTGAAGCATGCTTGTAAACTCACCTATTATAGCCCAAAACAAACAGCTAGTCTTTGCTAGCTTCAACAGCTAGTCTTCGCTGACGACCGCAAATTTGCTGCCATCAGATGGATCTTCCCAATTCGCTGATTGGGTCTGTTCAGACCCACTCAGCCGATCAGGATATCGCTTGCTGAAGACCACCCCAGCAACTGGAGTAGTGATGAGTTGAAGGGAGGGCATTTCCCGTTGACTCAGCGTGCTGAAGGAACTGCAGTAAGTAGGCAGTAGGCAGCCGAAGGGAGATACATAAGGTATTTTGAACTCCTACTACAGTCTGTATTCTTCCAGGGTTTCAATTAAATTTTGCATCAAGAATTAAAATTGGCTAGGTTATAAACAACAGGATATATGAAAAATTATTTTTAAATAAAATTATATTTAAACTCCACTGTAAACTCTGAGCACATTAATGTAAGGTAGACAAGACTAAATTACATCTAAAAGAGAACAGGTTTCTTTAGCTGAAACATTTGATGTCTTCTTGTAGATAACTGGTATTCCTGGAGTTCTGTTCCCAACTCCTATAACTAATGTTCTTTATATAACAATAGTTTGCAATTATTTTTCTTCATCTCAAAACAGAATATTCTGTGGCTCAATTCAGCACATTATACCTATATACTGCTCTAGCAAAAGCCCTGAAAGGCAGCTGATATTTCCTTTCTCCAAGAAAGGCTTGTAAAGCCACAGAAGCCCACCATTTTTCCAAACACAGATAAGCTGTGATGAACTATGAGAACACTTAAGGAAAGAAAGCTCATTAAAATGAATTTCCTGTCTTCCTTTCTTTGCTCTTCAGACCCCCCAAACACATAAGGCCATAGCCTATACAGCTGATAAGTCATGGCCTATGCCCCTGCTGTATAGACTGAGCTAGGGGCTGTATAGCTCCTGGCACAATTTATGGTATATGTCTGAAAGAACAGAAATGATCAGTCAAATTAATTTACATAATCATTCTATAACTCTTACTGTTCATATATTCAGTAAATGGCAGGCTACATGACATTCACCATAGACATTCCAACAACCACAAGACATACATGAACTGCTTCAATGTGGGCATCATTCAACTAGTAACTGAACATATAAGATAAAAGAACATTTAGTGAATTATCCTAATTGGTCATTTCCAAGATTTTTAACAATTAAAATACGTTTCTATTGTAACATATTTTGCATACATAATTTACTGTAGCAATTTTAGCTACAAGTTAATGAAGTGTGGGGGGATTCTGTTTTCTTACTAGGAATGCTGCACACACAAAAAATGACTGCTCATGAAGTGAAAGGAATTGCAAACGGAAGAATACCACTAATTGGAACATCACTAGAAGACACATTATATAGATTTTTTTAATTAGGCTTTTTTCTAGTGCTGCCATCAATGGTTCATCTCCACCACGGAGGGAGTGGGGGCTACTGTAGACAGGGTAACAGGTGGTCAACACCACCTTGCTCACAAAAATGCTCCTAACAGAGTTGAACTGGTCATTGCATCAGCAGAAAATGTTTAGGACAAGTATCTTATTGTAGACCAAGCTACGGTTACAGACTAACATTCCAAGGTCACCTATTACAAGTTAGCTTTAGTTCCTTTACTTCCTTATTTCCTTGTTTTCTCTGCCACTTATAGTATTGTAATTAAGGCAGTGTAGCAAGAGGCCATAGCCTCCCTCTGAGATGGACAAAGAGGGCACCTACCCACCCCATAGTGGAACCAGAACATCCAAGTCACCCAGACAGAAGCAGGAGGGCAGGATAAGAGTATAAAGGGAGAGCCCAACAGCTCAATTGAGCTAGAGCTGCTTGGGGAGAAAGACATCCCCCGCCACTGATGAATCTGGAGCCCAAACATCACAGCATTAAGACCAAGGAGAATCTGCCAGAGACATCTGGGACAGAAGAATTGCTGGGGCTGCCGCTAGCTGTCTACCTCGAGGAGACCAACAATGATCCCGAAAGCCTGGTTCACTATGATGCAATTGTAGGAAGTAGCGCAGAGACAGCAGACAACAGTCTGATTGCATTGTGGCCTAATACTCAGTCAGCATGCTTTGGATGGGACCCTACTAACTTAATGGTGGAACTTTCCACCACTGTTAGAGTCCTGGGTTGGGACATGGAGGAGTTGGGCAGGCCTGCATCCCCTTAACTCCTGCCACCCCAACCGCTGCCTCTCTCTGGTGGTGGCAGTTACCCCTTTGTAGGCCAGAAGGCCTGACTGCTCAGACCTGCCTGCCTGTGGTACTAGGCCATAGACTACTTAGTTACCTGCCCTGCCCAGGGATTTCCCCACATCCTGTAGAGTGTGAATATCCAGGGCTCATCAACTCAGGAAGACCTTCAAAGGGGACCCCATCAGGGGCTTGATGGGTGATAAGAGGTGACTGACCTACACAACTCACCAGCCATGCCTAGCAATCAGTGACCCCCAAACAGAACATGCCACTCCTACAAGATGAAGACACCCCACTCCAGACCCCAGAGGAAACTTCAGCCAGGACCAATGAGAAGACCCCACTCTTAGCTGGGCCTATAGACAAATAGCATACATTGACAGCACTGATGTACCTATGGTGGGCTGCATCTTAGTCCTGGTTTGAATTAAAGTGCGATCAACTGTACTGAAGCAACTGGGACCCTCAAATGTAAAAGCCTCAAAGGCAGCTCATCGTGCCCTGATATCACCGGCAAGCTGTGTGGAAGCTGGCTCACAACATCCCCACTACAGGCCATCTGGGTCTGGATCCACTTCTTTTGGCAGGCATACACCAGGATGTGAAGGATTATTGTGCCTCCTGCCCTGAGTGCCAGGTGGTGGCGGCCCCAAGAGACCCCCTAGTTCCTTTCTGTAGTGGGAATGCCCTTCAAAAAAGAAGCGATGAACATAGTGGGAGCACTCAAGAGGAGTGTCATGGGCTTCTGGTACATCCTGGTGACAGGAGACTACATTACTCAGTTCCTTGAAGCTGTTCCCCTATGGAGTGCCACCTCCTGGACTGTGGCCACAGAGCTCTTAAAGATCTTCACCAATGTGGGCTTGCCTTGGGAGATTCTGACAAACCAAGGAAACAAACTTCAATTCCTGACTGTTCTATGAAGAGTGCAGTCTTCAGGGGGTTAACAGCCCATGGGCAAAAGACAGTCTGATTTTGTTGTGGCTTGATACTTGGTCAGTGTGCTTTGGATGGGACCTTGCTGACCCAGTGGCGGAGCTTGATTCTTCTCCAGTGAAAGATAAACAGATTTTCTTCTGATCTTTACATTAAATATAATAGATATGTCTTCCATAGAGGAAATGCTCACAGACAGAAATTCTTTACCATGTGTCTTGAATAGCTTCTTTTTGAAGAAGTGCTACAATATTGTATTTCTTTTCATTTCCCTATTTCTCCCATACTGAAGAAAAATAAACAGAACCACAGTTGATTACAGAAAATGAGGGCATGTTGGTTTTTTAAACTTTCATATACAAAGAAACACAAACACACACACACGATAAATAAATTTGTTAGTCTTTAAAAGTGCCACAGGACTCCTTGTTTGTTTTGCTGACCTAGACTAACAGAGCTACCCATTTGGAATAAATAAAATGGGCTCTGTTCTATTACAGGTGCATTCAATACAGTGGTTGCATTTTGTAGTGTAGATTACTGCACTGTTTATCCTCACTATAAAGTTACATGTGCAATTTGAAGAAAGGAATCTATATTTCCTGTAATATAGAAAGAAAAAATTTTCTTCAAGAAATACCCATGAAATTAGAACTTCATTACTTTAAATCAATTGCCTAATTTTCTTTGTTTAATGCACAGGCTTGACTTTATGAAACAAGGGCCCAATCTACTCTCCTACTCGTAAAAGTAATGAATTCAATCACACATATGTAAAGCCCACCTGCACTATGACCCTTATGCTTTGTTTAGTCATTTAGTCCTGTACAAAATGCACCAAACCAGAAGTCATCCACTTTGTACAGCCAGCTGTAACTGTCTACAATATGAGGCACAACATTGTGACAAATCAGGCCATACAATTAAAAAGAAGTTACAATTAACTCTTTCTTAACGTTTGTAGACTTTTATTTTTTTTAAATTACAAATTTGTGTTGAGACGTTTTCTTAGCAGAGCTGTGACATGGCTGTCTCTTTGCTATCCTTTTATACTTACACCTCAGGGTAGTATACCCTGTATACTTACACCTCAGGGTAGGGAGATCTTTAGTTATGTGAGTACACTCACTTATTCCCTTGGGACTACCGATGCGAGTGAGCCCCTTTGTATATTACTAATATATATGAATCAAGAGACTTGGTTATAAGTCTGGTCATAGCAGCCTCTTAAAAGTTTAAACTTCTACTGTATACACTTTAGGGCTTTAGCCCAGTATGAATATAATAGTGTTCTCTCCCATATGGGCTAAAATCCAAAGCCCCTGTTGTAACTGTTAGAGAACAGCTGCATTAGAAACATGCTCTGGACTCAAGTATAGCTGAAGAATGCATGAAGCCATACTTACACCACTAATCTTAGGCATGGTCTATGCAGTTTTTTGGTGAAGCTATGATTTTTTAATTTTACTTTTTTGCCTTAAAAAAAAAAAATCAGTTTAACCTTAGCATGGATGCAATTACAACAGTACTTTATTGCTTATTCCCCTAAATTTATGGGAATAAACTAAAAACATCTTTATTAGTATAACTGTGTCCACTCTAACTGCTAATTGTAACTGCTTTAACTAGCTTGGTTTCAAACAACTATCCTTAATGCACTACAATAACTGTGAAGACAAGCCCTGAAAAGGAATAAGTGAAACTATTCACAGTCCTATACTTGGAAGTCAGTGTACAACATGCAAATAGCAGAGAACAAATAATATCTTCCTTAATCACAAAAAGACAAGTCAGAGTTCTGTCAAAAAAAAATCTCTGCACAACTATATAAAATATTTTTAAAATAGCAAAGGTTAAAATAATACACGTTCATCTGACAGAATTATTTTAAGAACATGAGCCTATTTTTTTTTTAATTATTTATTCAATTAAATTTAACTCTTCCCTCTCCCGTTTTCTTTTGTCTCAGGCTCATCTACACAATATACTCCTCATCTCAAGAGCTGCTGTTTAGATTGGAGGTCAGATTTAAATCCCAAATGCACAGCAGAAAGCCTATATTTGATTACAATGCTATATGATGTCATGTATCCAAGACAACTAAGGCATTATGGTCTCCTAGGGATAAAACTATCTCTTGGTCACAGATTTAAGCAACCCGGCATGTGAATGATCCGTTGTCTGTAGACGAAAAACGTGTGCAACTGCACTCTTCAGCAAAACACATTACAAAAAACAAAAGGTCCAAAGAATTGTTCTCAATGGACAGCATAGAGATAAAATAGATACTTTCATTTTAAACAAAAAGGAATATCAGACTAAGAATCATTGGTACTTTAAAGATGGAAATGCAATTTATTAAAATCAGTTTGAGATATGTTTTAGAAGTCAGACAACCAAGCCTATTTCGGGGGGGGAGTGTTAGGGACCTTTAAGTTCTTCCTAGTATTGGAGAGGGAGGGAGGGAAGAGAGAGAGAGAACGCGCGTTAATTTACTTTCCAAGATAACCCTCCTAGACATAGTTCTCCGGATAGTCTCAAAACAATATTGAATATTCTTCTGTTGATATTTCAGCTGAAAGAGAACAATAACAATCGTCCAATGTTACAAAATATATTACTGTCTCTTCTGTTTATAGCTTGTAAGCTTTTTTAAACACTAAGGTATCAGAACTCCATTTGAATCTTAGCTGAAAATACAAATCTTTAATTTGATCTGAAATGGCTTTGCAGGAACAAGAATTTTAAGTAGCTACTTTAGAAATATTACAAAAACGAATGTATTGCAAATATAGCTTACTGAAGTCACCAAGCTTGCACTGATTTCCCCTTTCAAATTGATAACATTTCCTTCAATCCTTTGTCCTCTTCCTGTACTTACATTTTTATCACAGCATTTCGAATGCCTCTGGTCCGCAGACAGGGTTTGTGTTTGGATTTCCTTTAGAAATTCTTTGAACTAAATTTATTTTATACTTCATTCAATTTCAGGCTGCACTTTGAAAGTTGCAGGCATAGAAAACAGATACAAGCACAGGAAACAGCACTTAAATCACTAGTATTGATACATCCTTAGACATGTTTTGATTCAAGCTAGTATAATTCCTAGCACATAGTATTACTACCAATGTATCAAAAACACTGTTTATCTGTCTAGATTGAACTTTGTTTGACCACAAATGGCTTTCTATGGCACACAGAGTAATGGAGCAATTGTCACATTCTGGGGGTGCAATCTAGACCAGTGAGTGGTTGTGTCTGCCTGCCCTGTAACCGTGGGTCCCTAAAATGGTCTGCTGTTGTGGTCCATGGCCTGGACACCACCAGTCAGCTGGCAAGCCTGTTTAAGTTCCGTATTACAAACAAACAAAAGATTAACAAATGTATTTATCACATGAGCTTCCATGGGTACAATTCTCTTCCTTACCGTAACTTTTCCCTTTCTAGAGTCTGATGAAGTGGGATTCTACACATGAAAGCTCATGCAATAAATAAATTTGTTA
>ML685758.1:21795975-21823390 GCA_007922175.1 Pelusios castaneus
CGTGTGTACACATGAAAGCGCTATATTTATAGCGCTTTCCTTGTCCCCCAATAGCTTATTGCGGGACAAGTGTTCTCGTGTGTATATAGCATAAGTCTCCTCAGAAGGCCACCGTATCAGGGTACAGTGTATATTCAGGCCCAGAGAAGGCAAGTTAACCATCCAGAAGAAGAACAGGCGCACTTCTCAAATAATTATTTTATGCTGATTCAACAACAAATACTGTATGACTTCATAATCAAGTTTTCTTTACAGTCATAAAATAAAATAAAATTTAGCACTTTTAGCTGTTAATTAGATCTCAGTTTTGCAGAAACTGCTAAGTAACTTCTAACCAGACACCAAGGGAAAAGATTCCTACTCACAACTAGCAAGTACGTTTATCAGGCCAGGCTCAAGAAGTTGACTCCTGGTCTTCCCTTTCTTTCTCTCCTTTGTTACTTTGGACATTAAAAAAAATTCCATACCCTATTACATTTGAATATATAATAATAGTAGGAAAATGGAACTTTCCGTCATCACAGAATTTAGATTATTAGGAGTATTTATGTTTGAACAAGAACAAAGATCACAATTGCCATGTTACATTTTTTCCTACATCATCAAAAGAATTCATTGCAACATCTCTGACTCAAACACTCCACAAGCCCCCCAACACTGAGGGCACATTCTCACCACTCACTAATTTATATTTGAAGTATCCTGTTGATGTTCTCCTCTAAGTAGTTAAGATTATAGCATTCTTTTTCTTGTTTCCCTTTCCTCTGCCCTTAAAAAGAACCAAACCAAAACAGGGAGTTGCACCATTACCTTAACCAGGGGTCAGGAAACTGCAGCTCTGGAGCAGCATGTGGGTCTTTGGCTGCTCCCTTGCAGCTCCAGGCCCCCTCTTCCACCAGGAGACTCAGTGGAGGGCCCAGTCCTGGTTCCACACTTCTCTCCCACCTCACCAGGTGCCCTGGGGGTGGCAGGTGCCCTAGCCCAGTCCCCCAGGAGGCTACACCCATTGCTGCTCTCCAAACACTTGGCTATTGAAGGAATTTTCAAAAATGGCTCTTACCTTTTGGGTTGCTGACCCCTGGCCTTAACCCACCCACTTCTTTTCTAGTCTCACCAAAATGCATAATAATACATCATGCATGGTGCACTAAATTAGTGTTACACTCTTTGGTTTTGTTTTTAGTAAACCCCTTAATTTAATATAAAGTGTTTGCTCTATTTATTTTTGTTAAAAAGCTGATTAGAAAAATTGAAATCCATCTTGCTACTATTATTGTATTATTCATAATGTGCCCAAAAGCATATTCAATAAACAGAGATGATGCCAATCTGATCAGCTGCCAGTCAGTTTTCTGGGTTAATCTGAGAACGGTTGGCTAACATTTTCAATACAATAACCAATGCAAATATACTACACAAACACACACAAATAAATGCACACCATTTGTGTATCATATAGATACAGACACGCAATACTGCTTTTAAAGCCCCTGTAGATATATAAAAACAAATTAAGAGAAACAAATGAAAACAGCGACCAAAAGAAATATGTTTGTAGGTCTCTCAAAAGGAGATAATGCACTAGCGAAAAGGGGGGGGGCTGGCCTGGGAGAAGCACACTCCATCCACGCTGATGCCTGGTAAGACCACCTAACACCGCAGAGATCAATGAGCCCAAGTACTTCACCTGGGAGGGAGGGCAAGCGAAAGGAAGCGAGCCGGCAGGAGTCAGTGGCCAGCAGCGGCCTGGCTGGGCTCCCGCTCTCTGGAGCGCATGGGGACGGGGGGAGGTCCTTTCCGGCTCTTTGTCGGGCGGCCAGTTGTTGCAGACACGCTCTCCCAGAAATGCCGCTGACCCTGGGGCCGCCCGCTCGCGGGGCTCAGCTCTGCTGGCCACGTGTCTGTCACAATCCCAACCAACATGGGGGAGGACGGAGCCCACGGAAATAACCGGCACATGATCAAAGAGGAGGGGGAGGACGCAGGGAAGCACCTTGCACCACCGGCCGCCTTTGCTAATGGAGACGCGGCCAGAAGCGCTTTTGCAGCCGAGGACGGTGCAGCTTTCAAGGGCAAGACTTGGGGGAGCGACACCCTCGCCTCCCCGGCCTGGCTCTGGAAAGGAAGGCACCTACAAGGAGCTGGAGTCGGTCCTATTCTCCCCTGCGGACTAGGGGGAGAGACTCCCCACCCCCTCCCCAGCAGGAAAACGGGGCAGGGAGAGCCAGCCCCGCCGCAACTGGAGCGTGGCCGGGCGGACACCACAGCCCCGCTGCTGCTTTGGGGCCATTTGGCGGCAAGTCCTGGTCTCCCTTCTCCGCAGCGGGGCAGGGCCACACGCTGGGGGCCGGCGCCGGAGTCACTCCGGGAGCTCGTGCGCGGCCCAGGGGCAAAGCCGGGGGCCGACCTCGGCAGGCGCCTGGTCCCCGGGCCGCCGCAGCGCAGCCGGTCTCTCGGGGAGCCCAGCGCGGAAGGGACCAGCCCCGCCGCCGCTCAGGCTAGCAGCGAGGCGAACACGCGCCCGCTCCAGCCGCCGCGCCGTACGTGTGTCCTCCGCCCGCCGACACGTGCAAACACGGGGTGCCCGCTGGGGGAGCAGCCCGCCCCCCCAGTAAATAGCGGGGTCTGTACTCACAGTGGGCATGAAGCGGTGCTGCTGGGGGGAGAGCGGACACAATATGGCAGCAGGGGAATGTGTCAAGGATCAGCAGCTGCTCCCTCGCTGTCTCCCTCCCTGCGCAGCAGCAGCACCTCCCTCCCTCTCGGTCTCCCCATAGCAACACACGGCACCCAAGCCACTAACCCCTCCTCCCCTTCCTATGCTTACCGCACAGCCTTCTCCTCCCCCTGCTCAAGTGGGCTGCCCCCTCCCTCCCCGCCTGCTGTCATACAGGAGACGAGTCCACTGCTTGGGGGGGGGGGGTGAGGAGGAAAGGGTAGATGGATTCCCCTCCCTGCCAAGCTCAGCGTGCCTCTCTGATTGAGGTTCCCTTGCATTATGGGGGAGGAATCAGGAAGGAGGCTCCTGTCCTGCGTCAGTCGTTACAAAGATACTTCCGCAGCAGCCTGGGCTTTGGACTATAGTCATAAAGACTGCTTCCCCAATTCCCTCCATGTGCATTGAAACTGGGACTGCCTGTGTATCCAAGCTGGCACCTTTCCCCTGGTATCAGACTCATCTCAAACCCATCCGCTGAGAGGTAGTGTGGCCGCACCATGACCTTGTGTTGCCCTACAGAGTGAAACCAGTGTGGGTCCTGAAAGTGATTTGGGGAACACACAGCAAGGGGTCCTTCAGCACAATGTGTGTTGGCTGGACCACACTGGGACAATCACAGAGATACCTATCTCCTTCTGGAAGAGTCCTGTAGAATTTGAAACGGTTGGAAACAAGTGTTCTGTAGAAATGGAATAGGGTCCAACAGAAGTTGATCTCCAAAGCCTGTAAAATACACTGTTTCTATTAGGCTTTCTGGGCCATCATATGCAGCTGTAGTAATGACATAAATTTTTATTCATATGATGCTCTGGAAAACCCACAGGATATTTCTAATTTTATATAAAGGGTTATAGGATTTTCCAGTAAAGGACTAGGACAGCAGCAAATCCAGAAAATTACACACACAGTAAGGAAGGAGTAGGCAACCCCTGGCATGTCTGCCGACCGGCACATGAGTTCATTCAGAGTGGCATGCAGTGCCTCTGCGGTGTCACTGAAATTGCCGCTCCTGCCACTGAAAGTCATTCCAGGCAGCTTCTTTCGGGGACAGTTGGGGTGGGGTTTCCCGAGCATGCCACAGAAAGAAGTTGCCCAGACCACCTAGACTCCTCTCTGTGACTTGTCGCCGCCAAAAGAAGCCACTCCAGATGGCTTCTTTCTGTGCTGATCCTGGGAACCCATCCCTAGGCATGCTGCCAGAGCAGCTTCTTTCCGCAAGTGGCTCCTTTCAATGGCGTACCTGGGAAGCCAAAACCTTCCCCCCACACACCAACTCCAGAAGTGGCTGCCACTTTTCAGGTGGCAGACGCTTTTTTTTTTTTTTGGCGAAGGGGGCTGCTGGCACCAGCTGAGGGTTGGGGAGAAGGGGCCGGCATGGGATCAGCAAAGGTTGCTGACCCCTGCATTAAAGCTTTATCTACACTTGCACAGATGCTGGCAAAACTTTTATCATTCAAGGATGTGAAAAAAACACACCTCTAAGCAACTTAAATTTTGCTGGTATAAGTGCTTGTGTGGATGATGCTATGTCAACAGGAGACATTCTCCCACCGACATAGCTGCCATCACTCGTTTAGAGGTTTTATTATGTGGGCAGGAGAGCTCTCTCCTGTTGCCATAATGCAGTTACACAAGCGCTGTTACAGTGGCAGAGCTGTACCAATACAGGTATGCCGCTGTAAGTGTGAAGTGTAGACTAGCCCTCAGTCCTGCTTCTCTCTCTACACCGCCAACCTCTGGGCAGTCCCAGGTTCCTCAAGGGCCTAAACTATAGTTACTTTTGTTTCATGAAGTACATATTTTTGGCACATGAAGTGCTCCCTTTCCAAAAAAATGAAATCTGCTTTATTTCTATTTTATCCCCCTTGACAGATAATAAGGTTTCCAGCTGTAAAGACCACACACCACTGTGTTTTTTCTGTATTGTACTGCATTGTACTCACTGGTGTCTTTAGCTTTAAGCTCTTTAAGGCAGGAATTTTGTTATTTGTTTAACACAGTTTACAGTGTTGATTACACTTTCAGTTTTACAATACCGTAATAAAAACAATGAGAGTCCTGTGGCACCTTATAGACCAACAGCTTTCTTCAGGCATAAGCTTTTGTGGGCTATCACCCACTTCGTCAGATGCATGAACTGGAAACCACAGTAGAGAGGTATATATACACATGCCAGGATGGAGGAGGGCAAGTGTTAGCAAAGTCAGTTCAGAGAGCAGATGGGGCCTATTCACACCTGTTGATAGAGGGAGAGAATGTGTGAACAGAACAATCACTTTCTGTAATGTGCTAACCGTTCCAAGTCCCTATTCAGACCCAATCTGATTGTGTCAAGCTTGCAAATCAGCTCCAGCTCTGCAGTTTCATGCTGAAGTTTGTTTTTGTAGTTTCTTTGTTGAAGTATGGCAACTTTCAAGTCTGCTATTGAGTGTCCATGGAGATTGAAGTGTTCTCCTACAGGTTTATGGATGTTGCCATTTTTGATGTTGGATTTGTGTCCATTTATCCTTTTGCGCAAAGACAGACTGGTTTGGCCGATGTACATGGCAGAGGGGCATTGCTGGTACATGATAGCATATACCACATTAGAGGATGTGCAGGTGAATGAGCCCCAGATGGTGTGGCTGATGTGGTTGGGACCTGTGATGATACCACTGGAGTCGATGTGGGAGCAGAGTTGGCAATAGGGTTTGTTGCAAGGATAGATTCCTGGATTAGTGTTCATGTTGTATGGTGTTCGGTTGGCTGGTTGCTTCTGGTTGGGGGGCTGTCTGTAAGCAAGGATAGGCCTGCCTCCCAAGGATCTGGAAAACTAGTTGTGGGGAATAGGGAGAGATTTTGCATCTCCAATCCCCCATCTCCTGGATAGGAAGGTGTCCAATCCCCTCCCTAAAGTTTCCCTTATTGCGGAGGGGCAGTTTTGTGCACCTCTAATTGTAGTCATTATTTGAGGGAAGAACAATAATGTAATTGGGGGGAATCCCAGGAATTTTTTTACTCCTCATTAGTTCTTTTTGGTTTTTAAATGTTCAAAAATTTCCCAGTGAAGAATAGTCCTTCTATATATTTTTCTGTGGTTTGGCTGTTTCATGGCCAGTCTTAATGATTCATGGGGATCGCCTCTAGGAAGTGAAGTCAAAGCTACCAACAGCCCTGAGGTTTTTGCCCCCCGGCCTCTCCACCCATCAGCAGCACACAGAGATTTCTTCCCTGCTACCCATGGAGTAGGAAAAGATTCATAAATAGGGTTGACCTTTGAGTTGCAGAGTTTGCACCAGAGGGTCCAGATCCTGAGTATCCTGTTTTGCTCATGTTTAGAGCTAGCCCTGATTGTCACTTGCTAACAATGGTGTAGCGAAGGTGTCCGGTGCCTGCCGGCACCCAGAGATTAATCCCACATTTATGCTTCCCTGGGCACCCCATGCCACCCCACACCTTGCAGTCCCCCATCCCGGTGCCCCCCCTGCAGCCCGGCACCTGGGGGCTTGCCCCCCCCCCCCCCCCCCGGCTCCTCATTGCTACGCCACTGCTTGCTAAATATATTACGATTCACTTTTTTCTGGTTTGTTCCTTTAGTCAACTTTTCTGTGGCTTCTCCTTCTCCAGGTGGGTAAGGGAAGTGCACTTACATTTATTTATTATTGTTATTAATTATTATGTTATTATTAAAAATAACTAACACTAGGTATGACATCAAGTAAAACTAGCAGCAAATTCACTGGCAAATGTAACAAAACTTTGCCCTTCCATTGCCCACAAATATTGGTCCCCATCAAAGCCCTGCTTTCCACCATAGCCCAAATAAATATATAAGCATTCAAGCATGCCTTGGGGGTTCACAAACCTGCACTATATCAGATCAAGGGAAGAGTCATTCCAAAGGTGACAACGCCCTCACAGAACACTCTTGAGGTCCTGGCCTTTAGATCAAGGGGCTAATGCTTGAGCTATTCTGCTGATCACTACTGTGGCAATATAGAGAGCATTAGAAAACTTCTCACTTGATGCCAGCATGAAGCTGTTTTGTGAGTTTGTCCTCCAGGCCCTCTCCCCCTGCTGAGGGACTATCACTCTGGGATGGCTGCCTAGATCTTCCTAGCTAACGTAACATGCATTAACAAAGGGGCATTGCCAGAAAGGAAGGCATGGTGCATAAACATGGTTGAGACGTGATTACGTTGTGAAGACAGGTCTTCGATTTGGAAAGACCTAACCCAAAGCCACATCCCTATCACATGGCATCTTTTTTCCCCTCAATATTCCTTTTGAGTGGCCATTTAAATCAGGATATGTTGACCACTCTTTTGTCCAGATGCACTACACCGCTAAAGGAAACTGATTTCAATTCAGCTATAAATTCAATATCCATCAGAATTCAATTTCAGTTAGGGCACCATTCTGGGCCATTAAAACTATTTAAAAGCAAATTCGATTACATTTTTTTTAATTGAAACAAAAATGACAGAAAATTTCAATTGAAACAACACATTTAAATTTCTTATGAAAATTCTCACAAAATATGCTGACTTTTTTTAACCAGCTCAACTGTTAACCTTCGGGGCTCTGTCCACACTTGCCTTTTTGACCCTAAATTCCAATTCAGTGCTACCACTAATTCAGCTCCATTGGTAATAGTAATGATGGGAACACTAGTATTGTCCTGTGGTGCTTGTGTTTTTATTCACACAAGTAAAACCACCAGTGACAATGAGTACACTGTCTATGCTATTGCTACTATAATGGAACAGAATCACTTGTAGCAATAGGGGACAATTGGTGGTGGACGGCTGAAATTAGAAAGTGCCTGGGAGGTTCTTTGTAATGATTTTCATATTTAACCTTTCTGCTTTGTATCATCATCAGGCATTCATCACAGTAATGCCTTTCTTCACAACAATCACCACCCTTATCATAATGATACCACCTGAAAATATGTTTAAGAAAAGTAATTCAGATTAAGATACATACACCACAAGTTAAGTTGGCTTAATTTAAATTGCTGTCCAGCCAAAAGTAATGAAGTTGGTGGGGCATGTCCAAACCGTATTCATTGTGTCAGTGAAATGCATCTTCTCAAGCTGCTTGCATTGATATATAAAACAGTGCACCATGGGTAGCTCTCACAGTTCCCTCCCTCCCAACCCTGATATCAACAGCAAAGAACCCAAACATTCAAGCAGCCCTGCTGCAAGCCATAGATTGAAACAATTCTTCATTGCAGCTGGCAGTCGTGTGGCAGCTGAATACGACAGAGTGCCCTTTCTAGTCCCAGGAACCAAAGCATTTGTTAGTGGGATTGCATCGTTATGCAGCAATGGCATGCTGAGCAGCGGCTGCAGAACTTTCAGATATGGAAGGCCACTTTCCAGGAACTGCAGAGCTTTCCCCAGCCCTGAAGTGCAGCAACACTAAAATGAGACCTGCTCTGACAATGGAGAAGTGAATGGCCATCACTCTATGGAAGCTCACAACACCAGTTTGTTACTGGTCAGTGAGAAATCAACTTGGAGTTAGTAAATCCACTGTGGGAGATGTGATCTCCAGAATACAGGGCCATTAATCAACTTCTGCTAAGAAGAGTAGTGACTCCAGACAACATGCAGGACATAGTGGATGGTTTTGTCTCAATGTGCCTTCCTAACTGCGGTGGAGCAGTGCACGACACGTATATCCCTATCTTGGCACCAGACCACCTTGACAAAGAGTACATAAACAGAAATGGAAACTTTTCAATGGTATCATAGGAGGTGTTTCACTGACCTAAATGTGGGATGGTAAGGAAAGATGCATGACATGCAAATCTTCCACCAGCCACAAGGTGTTTGGACACCTACTCTTTTAGAGGGGTCTTTCTTTCTTGCAAGGGGCATGTTAGATTTGTAATTCTGTTCATTGGGAAGTGCTCTGAAAAGTGACAACTTCAAAGTGAACTCGCTCTCCAAGTTAATGTGTCTGCATGCATATCAAGTAGCCACAGGTAATGTTCTCCTTGCAGTTTGTGTCTGTGTGCATCTGCTGGTTTGCTTTTCACTGCTATATATGTGGCATGCATCTGGTCTTTTTCATTGCCCCAGACAAAGCAAAAGGAAGAGCTTGCACTGTATCACTTCTGGGACTAATTTTCTGCTTCAGCTGTCCACTTAATTTGCTATCTGTCCCATCTCCTGTAATGATACAAGTGCACTTTCTGTGCTAGTCTCTATTCACGCCTGGCTGTACCAATACATGCACTGATATACAGGCCCTTGTCCTCACTGTTTTCTTCTTAATTTGCATTATAATAATGCACAGTCCACAGCTGAGAGACTGTGCTAGGTGCTGTTCAAACACATACTGACAGACTGTCATTGCCCTGAAAAGCTTCTCACCTGAGGATCTCCATTCCTTTGCTCACCTCATATTGGTGATCTTGCCCTTCCTCCTGTACATTTCACAGTGTGTATTTTTACTCACCATTTTCGGTGTACTATCTGCATTCTGTGACCAGGCCCCACAACATTCAATTCCCAGTTCTCCACTTGTTGGAGAGTAGTATGCACTAAGCTTTGCATTTAACTTTTCCAGTGCTGTTTTAGTACAGTTTTCACCTTAAACTTCTGCTGACAGATTCAGTGCTGCGCCTCACAGTGATATGCTGCGCCTTATAGTGATCAGCTCTATGGAGACTTCCCTCCTGCTCCCAACATGCTCCCTCCCACACTTGGCCTCCAGCATGTCTCTTTACATTAGGCCAGTGGTTTTCAATGTTTTTATCTCAGGACCCAGTTGAAAAAAACATTTATGCCCACAACCCAACAATGACCCAGTACCTGAGGGTCTGAGACCCAGTACTGGGTCTCAACCCAGGGTTTGAAAACCACTGCCTTAGGCTAGACTAAGTTTTCCAGAGGATCTCTTCTTACCATGGAATGCACCTTAAGGGTTGATCCAAGGTCAGGTAATGAATCTTGGCCACACTACCAAGGAGTTTTGATGGTTTGCAGAGATTGTATTATCAATTACATTGAAATCTTGGGTTCCTCTCAAATGTAGACCAGAACTCATTACACTGAATGGAAAACTTCCCTGTGTTGTTTAGTTGTCTGTAGCTCACCATCACCACATAGCAGATGTTTCTAGTCTAAAAAAACCCCACACATTGAAGTATTGTGCTAATTTAGGTCCTTACATAAAAGACATCTAGACGTGTGTAGATAGCTAAGGTTTTTCCAAAGAGTTGGCCAGCATCAAAACTCTGTCCTAAACGGACGTGCAGCTTATACTAGCTACAAGTGCTTTTGCTGGTATGATTTATACCAATTCCATGAATGAAATAAGTTAGACCAACCAAAAGGACTGTTTTGTTGATATAACTACATCTACATTCTACACTATGTACTTACTTCAGCAAAACCATTAAGTGTCCTTTGGGCTAAAAATCCTACTTTGGTAGTTCTCACCAAAATATGTATCAGGAATGGATAAAAGTAAAAGGGGCTGAAGCGTACAATATCTGGCTTAAAAAGGTATCTGGCCTTAGTGCTTAGCACTGCCATCTATGTATACTTAATTCAAAGAAAGTTTATTTGCAAAGTTCCTACACTGAACAATGGAGTGAGTAAAAATAGCAATTTTACTGTTTGGTATGAATTTGCATTGTTATACTAAATAAAGAAGTAACTTGCTCATCCCCCTAAAACTGTGGAAGATACAAGTACCCAAAGAGAAATTGGCAGTAATTTTCCAAATAAGGCCAAGTCAATTGTTTCTGTTGTGCACAAACAGAAAGGCTTGTGCAGTTTAGTAGATAGCCCACTATATCATCTAGTAGGCTGAATTACCCAGAGATACTTTGTTTTCAAGGGAGTGCAGAAATCCTGCAGTTTTAATTGCCAATAAATCAGCATGACCTCCACTCCCTGGCACTTTTTTTTACAATGATCTTTTCAAGCAGAAAATGAAGACACTGATTTTTACAGTGTGTGCCTACTGCCTATGGTAAGATAACAGTAATCACACACGCAGGTTCCTCTATTAAAGGCTACACAAGATAATGAAAGACTCTATTAATGGCATGTTCTACTAGCTTTCTGTTATTTTCATCTTGTATAACAGTGATTTTCTTTGTTATTATGAGCAGAATACTTTTTTTCAAAACAAACATACTTTAATTTACTGTATTAATATATTCCACAGCACTTGAAGTTCTTTCTTTGTTGTTTCATTTTATGTTTCTTTAAAAATTTTGAGCCACTTGAAAGCCGATGTCTGTAGTTAATTTTCTGATCTGGAAAAATAGACACATTCTTTCTTGAAATGCAATTAGGGTTCTTTTAAAATAAGAATATTTTTGTTGTGTTTCCCAGTTGAAAAAGTTCTTTGCTCTACTGAATGGAAACAATATTTGATTCTTGTTATATCAGATGTAGCTTAATGCTTGAAGTTGTTAAAGAACATAAGCTGTGAGCCACAGACCAGTGAAGTAAACTGAAAGACTGCCAATGATTTCACTATGCTTTGAATCCAGCCCAGGGTATCTTTAGCCTACTTTTAATCCAACTATCTCAAAGTGCTTGGCAAATATTTAAGATTCATGTCAGCCCTTTTGTGGAAGTTGGTTAGCATCATCTTATTATACCCATTTTACAGGTAGGTAACTGAATCAGAGAGCGATCAAGAATTAATTACAATGGGAAGGGTGTGTACTCATCACCTCTGAAAACAAGGCCATAAGTAACTCACCTAAAATTCTACACTGAGTCACTGGCAGAATGAGGAACACCAGTGAGAAGTCCTACCTCCAAGTGTGTCAATCACTGTAACCCCTAAGCAGCCCAGCCACTCAGGAGATGCAATCCGGGATGTTTACATTCTTATATTGAAGTAAAGTGGCCATTGCATAGTAACAGCAGCAGAAAGACTTGGTAGAGCCTTTAGGAACCTGCTGCTGCTACTTAGTGGAGGAGTGTGCTTTCCCTTGGTATCCCGCAGACGACAGCAGTCCGGGACAGAAAGCTCACCCATGCAGACCTGAGCAGGGAGCCAAATCTATTCACTACATTTTTTCCTGTGATATCTAAGCATGGATAACGGATGACTACCAACTGAAGATGTTGTCAGATGTAAGTGGGAATTTATAGATCCTTAAAAAGAAAAGAAAAGACAAAGAGGTGTGTGTCTGTGTGGCTGCGTCTACACTGGTAAATTAAGTCGATTTAGGCTTGGCTTCAGTCAACTTAATGTGCCCTGCGCCTACACTACACTTTACTTAAGTCGACTTAAGGAAAATAAAGTTGACAATGAAAATTAAGTTGACTTTATTAAACCACCTTTCTACTTGACCTAAGGCTTAATTCGACTTTCTAAAGTCGAATTAAGCCAGTGTAGCCCTGGGGTAACCCTAAGTCGACTTAGGGCTATCCCAGGACTACACCAATGCCTTCTCTGCCGGGGGGGCCAGGGGGAGCCTGGCATGTCCCCCAAAGGGCAGGGCATGTGGGCACAGTGTGACACTGTCTGGATTTAGGGAAGCATTTATGATATTATTTGCTATGGATATCTCATAAATGCTATAATCCATAGGAACTATGTCATGTTTGGTATCAATAGAAAGGTAGTAATTTGCTGGGAATTATTATATAGTTTATGTCTAGGAATTCTATTTGGATTAGAAGTTAAGAATTTGATGTTATATCCATACTTTAACTTGTGTCATTAGAGGGCAGGGTGTGAACAACCATTGTCTCCTTAATGTTTAGGAATTTGCCAGGTGATATGGTTCCAGGGAGTAAACTGATGAGCCATTAAGGATACAATGGTTGTATTCTTTATGTCCTCAATGGCTCATCAGGATACTCCCTGGGACCATTCTACCTGGAAAATTCCTAAACATTAAGGAGACAATGGTTGTTCACACCCTCCCCTCTAAGACATTTGTCCAGATTGACACAAGTTAAAGTATGGATATAACATCAAATTCTTAACTTCTAATCGAAATAGAATTCCTAGACATAAACTATATAATCATTCCCAGCAAATTACTACCTTTCTATTGATACCAAACATGACATAGTTCCTATGGATTATAGCATTTATGAGATATCCATAGAAAATAATATCATAAATGCTTCCCTAAATCCAGACAGTGTCACACACAGGGTCCCTGTCCCCCTTTGCCCCATTGTATACAGAGGGTGCTCCCCCACCACCACCGTGGACCTGTCCAAGGTCCTCCTAGCCCCACAAAGTCGACCTAGAGCATCCAGTGTGGACGCTCTATGTGCACTTTGTAAGTTCCCCTTGAAGTCGACTTTAATTGTAAGTGTAGACACACTAAGTCGACTTAACTAAGTCGACTTAAAGTCGCCTCAGTTAAGTCGACTTAGTTAAAGTCGACTTAAAGGTGCAAGTGTAGACATAGCCTGTGTTACATGAGGCAATGTTGTTCCCAAACAAGAGTTCCAATGGAAACCAGGCAAAGTGACATTTACTCAGAAGGAGTAAGTATGGTGGGAGGAGCAATTAAATATAGTCACCACAGTGCAGAGAGGCCCTGAGATGTGCACACATCAGACCTGAAAAGCTGGGGAAGTTTCAGGTTTTTTTTTTTAAAATTAGGTGTTTAGCAAATTAACTAAATCATGATTAACATGAGCAATACAGTTCCCCCCTTGTACAGGTTTTGTGTTCAATTCATATTAGGGATAGAAACTTAGCACCTAATCTTCAGCCAGTGTAAATCAGCATCACACTGTTGGAGTCAAGGGAACTCTGCCAAATTAAACCAAGTGGAGATATGGCCCTCGCTTTTATTTTTTTCCCCAAAGCAAAGCTCAGATTCTGACAGAAGCCTAGAATATACAAGGCCTTGCCCATAGATTTGTCAGCTTATCTGGGGATCCTGCACTAACATTAGGTTGTATAACTATTAACCTGAAGCAACAGACACTGCACATCCTTTTCAGTCTAATTATTATGAAAGCATTTAGACAGGAAGTTGAGTAGATCTTTATTTATAAACACTGTAATTAAAATGAGTACAACTACCAGCAATGACTAACGATACTGTATTAGTTAAATTACTTTAAAACACGACTTGCAATTAAACAGAGTAATGAATTTATTTATCAGTTTAGAAAAAATTCTTTCAAATACAATTAAAATTAATTAACAGTGAACGTTGATATACTCTGAATTTGGAGCCATGAGTTCCCTTTCATGCAAGTCATTGTAAAGGAAGCCAAAGCAAATAACCTGCCAGAAAGCAATTTAGTAAACTTGATGCAAATCAGCCTGAAAACTACATGTAACATACATTGCATGAAGGCAGAGGTCATGGCTGCAAAGCCCTCTGATTTGAGGAATCACATGGAAGGCCTGTGCATGAAGTCAGGGCAGCAAGTAATTACACTTCCTGGAGATGAGGAAAATAATGCACTCGTGTCTATGCAACATTCAAAGTCTTGATGCACTTACCCTAGGAGTTCCAAAGGGGTAGCAATGTTAGTCTATTGCAGAAAAACAGAGTCCCGTGGCACTTTTAAACACTAACAAATTTATTTATCGCATAAGCTTTCATGGGAGAAAATCTCACTTCATCAGACGCTTTGACAGAGTCCCGTGGCACTTTTAAAGATTAACAGATTTATTTATCGCATGAGCTTTTTTCCCCACTTCGTCAGACGCTTTGAAGATCTTCAAAGCATCTAACGAAGTGGGATTTTCTCCCACGAAAGCTCATGCGATAAATAAATCTGTTAGTTAAATAAATCTGTTAGTCTTTAAAAGTGCCACAGGACTCTGTTTGTTTTACCCTAGGAGATCACTATTGTTAACTGTGTTGTAATAGCACCTGAAGGCTCCAGTCAAGATTGTTATTCAGTGTACACACATCTAACAAAAAGATAGTGCCTGATCCAGACTTTACCACATGAGTACAACCTTTCTGTGGCTATTCTTCTTGGAGATGATCTATATAGAGTACCAGATATAAAGAGAGGAGAACATCAGATTTCTAACTGTATTGCCATTTGAAAATACAGTACTCCTAGCAGGAAGTAAAGGGTACAGTTTAAGAGAGGCAAACTAGATGAAATCTTTGGATGATTTATAAACTGAGGAAAGTAATAATAGGTACCTAGAAACTGCTAAACTGCATCAGACCCAAGGTCCATCTAGTCTGGTTTCCAGTTTGCCACAGGGGCCAGCACCAGCTGCTTCCTGGGAAACAAAAGGCAGCTATGGGATAATCTGCCCCTTCCATTAGGTTGTTGCATTCTAATATCTAATAGGTAGAGATTGTCTTAAAGCATGACATTTAATATCCCCTACAGAGTTTTCCTTAGCCATAATAATTATATGACTAACAAGACTATCCAGGGTTATAAATGTCCAGTCTGTTGGAATTCATTGAAGAGTTTGTAGCCTTCAAATCTTGCAGGCTTTGTTTATACCATTTATTGGCTGTGCATCTCAAATGCGTTTACCCTGAAACACACTAGGTCAAGAGGTAGGTAACCTTAAGGCAAATGAACAATACTTCCTCATGTGAATGGGATTTGTAACCTTACTCAGCATGGTGACCTACTTATGTGGAGAATTTTAGTCAGTAATATATTTGGTTTGTGGCATGGTATTTTGTTAAATATATAAGAAACATTTCTGTTTAATTTTCTAGTACCCAGGAATTAATTTTTTTTCCCTAACCTCATTGATTTTTAAAGTCCTAAAAAGAAGGAGTATCTGCTAACTTGGAAAAAAACCAAAACTGACCTGCTCAGAAAAAAGGAATGAAGGAAAAGGGCTTAGATTTATCACCAGTCACTCTCTCTCAGCACCAGGCTCAGAATGAAGGGAAACAAGGGGTGTGTCTATCTCTTTGAAAAAGAATTACATAAAGAAATTAGTTAGGTTGCAAAGGAAAGGGAGTTCCTCTTGTTAAATGTTTATCCTATGATCTATGAGTCACCATAAATGTAGATTTCATAATAGGTTCAATACTATCACACTTTAAAACATTCATTTGTTTTCCAGTTTCTGTTTATGCTTTGTCTGAAAAGGGAGTACAATAATATCAATGTTCCGAAATGTCCCCCGCTTTCCCATTCCAAAGGAAGTTAATGATACCTGTTGATGAGAATGAAGCCAGTTAGCTGTTGGCTGGTTTACAACTGCAGAACTCTGTCATGAACCTTTTTATTACTTGAAATATTTCCGGTTCTCAGGCCAGTGGCAGCTGTATTCATTGTTTTCTGCTGTTTCCCAGAAGCAAATGCTGTGGCAGTCAGGACTGGAAGTTTCTGGAAATGAGCCAAATATTAAGGGTGGCACCAAATAGGAAAGTAAAATATGAATTTTATACTCAAAGATTATATGCTGGCCAGTGTTAGAGATTTAGGAAGTGAATTCAGCTCGCTCAGATTAACACTAATATTTCATAGGGAAAAGCAATATAGGCACAGGAAAATAACCCACTCTATGCAATAAAAGCCACACACACTTCTGTGAAGCAGTGAATGCATTAGCAGGAGTATTGTAAGTAAGACATGAGAAGTAATTCTTCCGCTTTAGTCCACACTGATTAGGCCTCAGCTGTAGTATTGTGTCCAGTTCTGGGCACCTCATTTCAGGAAAGATGTGGAGAAATTGAAGAAAGTCCAGAGGAGAGCAACAGGAATGATTAAAGGTCTGGAACACTTGACTTATGAGGAAGGTCTGGGTTTGTTTAGTCTGCAAAAGAGGAGACTGAGAGGGGACATGATAACAATTTTCAAGTACGTGAAAGGTTGTCACGAGGAGGGAGAAAAATTGTTATCCTTAACTGCCGATGATAGGACAAGAAGCTATGGGCTTAAATTACAGCAAAGGAGGTTTAGATTGGACATTAGGAAAAAGTTCCTATCTGTCAGGGTGATTAACCACTGGAATAAATTGCCTACGGAGATTGTGGAATCTCCATCATTGGAAGTTTTTAAGAGCGGGTTAGACAAACATCTGTCAGGGATGGTTTAAGAGGGTACTTGGTCTGGCCATGAGTGCAGGGGACTGGACTCAATGACCTCTAATGGTCCCTTCCAGTTTCTATGATTCTATGAATGGAATTTTACAAACCTGCAGATGTGCATTACAATCGATTCCATAGCCTTAAGAGTTATTGTACTGATATTGCAAAAACAATGGTGCAGACGAAGTAGGTTGCAGTCCACGAAAGCTCAAGCCCGAAGAAGTTAGTTAGTCTTTAAGGTGCCACAGGACTCTCGTCATTTTTGCTGTATACAGACTACCACTCTGGAACTTGTATTGATATTCATTGTATCCCATTTAGTGAGTTTGAATTTTCAAAAGTTCCTAACCTGAATAGCTAAACTAGCCTGAACTTTGTATGAGTCAGTTTTATATTGCAAAAATATACATGTACTGTTCTTGAATAATGAGACAGTTGTGGACTGGCATTAACTAAATCTTGCATGTAAATGTAATTTTAATCAAAATGATACATGAAAATGTTCTTCAACAGGATGCCAAAAATCTCTAGTCATTTGTTTAAGTGAGTTTGAAAGTTTAAAGCACTACTAAGATCCTTGTCCACATTTGTGGTTTGACAATCACTTTTTCGTATGTTAAAAACAAGCATCTTCTGTTGCTGGGTAAAGGACTCATAGCAACAATAAAACAATTGATTAAAAAGGGAGAAACTTAGTAGGCATATAGAACCTGATTCAAGCATGCCCCAGGCTATGATAATATCTTGCCAGAATTCCTAAAGCACCTTGGATCAAAGGCCACAGAGTGGCTTCCTAACTTCTACATATGTGTCATTAATGAGAAGCATAAACAAGGAGTCCAGTTACCATGCACTTCACTGTGAAGCAAAGATTATTGTCATTCTTAAGCTGGGCAAGGATGCTTACAACATATCGAGTTACTGCTCAATATCCTTGTTGTCAGTGTGTTTCAAGGAAATACAACCTGGATGGAGCTACTATATGGTAGGCGCATAACTGAATAGAAAACCATTCCCCAAGAGTGATTATCAGTGGTTCACAGTCAAGTTGGAAGGGAATATCAAGGGGTCTGCAGCCAGGGATGAGTTCTGACTCTGGTTCTGTTCAACATCTTCATCAGTGATTTGGATAATGGCATAGAGAGTACACTCATAAAATGTGCGGAAAACATCACGTTGTGAGGGGTTGCAAGTGCTTTGAAAGATAGGATTAAAATTCAAAATGTTCTGGAAAACTGGAGAAATGGTCTGAAGTAAATGGGATGAAATTCAATAAAGACAAATGCAAGACCACCATGTAGGAAGGAGCAATCTGTTGCACACATAACAAAATAGGAAAGAGTACTGACTTCCTAGAAAAGGATTTGGGGGTCATGGTAGATCACAAGCTAAATATGAGTGAACAATATAACACTTGTAAAAGAAGCAAATATCATTCCGGAATCTATTACCCGGAGTGTTGTAAGCAAAATGTGAGAGAAGTAATTCTTCTGCTCTACTTGGCACTGACTAGTTGTCAGCTGGGGGACTGTGTCCCATTCTGAGCATCATAATTCAGGAAAAATGTGGACAAATTGGAGAAAGTTGAACAACAAAAATGAGTAAAGATCTAGAAAGCTAGTTTCAAAAAAGACAGGGCAACTACGTAGTCATTTTTAAATGGGGTTTTTCTAATGACCCGTGATTCAACTGCAGTCAACTTAGACTATGTCCTTGATGAGTGCCCATTTACTTAATTCAAAGGTGGGCTACTGACTATCCACCTGGCTGATGATGATGCCATCAAGTGGCTGGGCACATTGCTTGTACGCTGATGATACTAAACTCTGGGTTAATGTCTCAGTAGAAAGTCTGTTTAACATATTTTTTCAATAATGGCTGAAACAACCAAAACAGGGTTTTTTTATTTCTCTGCATAATTGGTTTGAACATTGCAAACTACAAGACATGAGAAATTGCAGCTTTTACATGAGAAAAAAAGCTTTTATTACCATTACTATAACACAAGGCAAAACCATAATTCATGTAATTTGCAAAGATGTTATTACATTAGTTATGCCACACAAATTGAGGCACAACTGATCTAATGCATCCTTGATATTCATCAAGTTTGTGTATTAAAAGTGATTTTTTAGCTGTCAGTTAAAAATCCTTTATCACATTCTGTATTGACATTTTTCTAATAAAACATAATAATAAAATAATTAAAAAGATTTGATTTGCATCCCTGTTGAAAGGTGTGGAAGGAGAATTATGGCAAAATAGGTTTTTTTTTTTAAATGCAGTCATTTCAGGGAAATAGAAATAATGGGAGTAACAGCACCGCATTATTTAATTATATATTGGGATTTGTATTCGTCTTTTTGGTGCAGAGGTGGACAGCTATAAAAGAAATGGCCAAATTCATCTGTGATGTAAGTCTATTGCATTATAATGAACTCAAGGAATTGTCTTAGGGATGAATTTAGCCAGTGATTTTATTTCTGAGTCATGTAGTTCTTAGTGATACCCGGAAGAGCAACACAGTTTGGGCCCATAGCATTGTAATGGCTCAAGGAACCTAGCTTTGTGTAGAACAATGTCAGTGTTATTCACGTTGAGAAGTGTAATGATCTTTCAAGAGTTAACATGTGACAGATTGAGACTTCTCATGTTGAGTTGGTACACATGTAGAGATGATTGTATGGTTCTATGGTATTGTCCCAGGCAGCAACTCTTACATTTTGTATTGCTAATCATACCAGGAGAATGACAAATCGGTCTGATAATATTTGTTGTGTTAATTAATAACATAACAGAATCACCACATGAAGGTTGTTAATGTCCTATGAAATAGCTGATTGATGATCTGATAAAGAACTTCCAGGCTTCAACTTGCCCAGAAACACAGAACAATGGTCTTCACCAGGGCTTTTTTTGTGATGGCACTCAGGGGTACTGAGTACTGGCACCTTTTTAAAAAAAAAAAAAAAAAAAAAAAAAAAAGCACTGGTCCTCACTGGCCTGTTTCCGTCGTCTTTCTACAATAGACTAACATGGCTACCCCTTTGGAATTCTTTGGAAGATGACAGACAAGCACATGACTGTGGATACCAGCTGCAAATGATGTATCTCATTGTAAATCAGTGCTTGCTTTGATCATTTGCTGGTGGCATCTCATACTTAAACAAAGCCACTTTTGAAGCTATTCCCTGGCTCACTAATTGGGGTTTGGTTATTAGAATGTTACTAATCAACTCTTTTGCCATACAAAAGATGATGCTAACAGGAACAATGTGAATGCATCTGTTACTGAGATGTAACTAGCCTAGACAGCTCACCTGCAACAAAGCTTGCCTAGCTGCATCAAGGTAAAAACTACAGTGCCTTGTCTCCATTGGGATTTTAAAGTGAGATCGCTGCTACATATTAGTTATCTTGCTGTAAAAAATCCCACCTTTCTTGGCAGTGAAGACAAAACTAATGGAGGAAGACAGCTGCATCTGGTGATGTGGTAGCAGTCACTGATTGATATTTCCCTCCTTGTTCAAGGAAACAGGAATTGTGTGCATTTTGTAAATAAACAGGTTAGACTAAGAGAATACCTGACTGCACTACTGCTCCACAAGAAAGTTGACCTGCTAGGCACTGGACAGGGACAACACCTCAATTGCTTTTACAAGACTATATACCCTGAAAGCAGACATATAATAGAACCTAAACAATCATTTAAATAAGAATGCACTGTAAAGTCCTAGTCCTCTTCAGATACACTGATCGGCCACCAGAGACATATAATCCATTCTAGTTTATGAACTGAGGCCAGTATACATTGGCAAAAGGATTTAGAAAGTTAGCCTGTGATGTGCATTGACTCACACAGAAAAGAAATTGTACATGAATCTCATGTGTGTAGATATATTTACCTTATATATGAGTTTCTGTGCCATATTTTTTGTATTTTCCCAAGTATATCTTTGTTAGAAATGTTTATTAATTTATTTCAATAAATTGAACATCTAACATGCTAGCAACTGTACATGAAAATATTTACAAAGACTAAAATAAGACCATATCTCCAAAAGAATCTCCTAAACCAACTCTTTGAACTTTGAAATCTCCTTCAATATTTTATCAGTGCAGGTCCACTGTGATTCTGACTAGACAGGCAGAGAATGTGCTTAGGTGAGCTTTTTTTGGCCACTGTTTGTGGAACTTTAACTTTGAAGTTGTATGGCTGTTGCTGGACATTTGTCTAAGGTCAGACCTTTCTGTTTTCATTACTTCCACTGTAAACACTTGGCTCTGCAAACATTTAACTGACAACTGTAATTTCATGTGTATCTATATTGGTATATTAGACATCCCATACTAAATTAGACCAATATATTTAGTCCAGTATTCTCCCTCCAATAGTAGCCAGTAGATACTTTAGAGGAGAACACTAGAATCCCCATAATGAACAATTTAACCTGAAAGGGAACTTTCCTCCTTGTCCCTAACAGCTAGCAATTGCCTTATGTCCTGAAGCATGTGGGTTCTAGTGCTTATATTCTGTATTGTTAGAGGCTACTCATTCATCACGGGGGATACCTCCTCCTGGCTGCTCTGGAGAATAGCTCTCTTCCAGGTCCACCAGCTTCCCTTTCGGTCTGTCAACCTGTTGTCCTCTCTCACTCAATGGCTCCTCTTTTATTCCATGAGCTGCAGCTTCTTCATCATGACTCTACCTCTCAGTCAGGTCACTCTGTGGTTTCCCCTTCCAGGGTATACAGTCTCACTGGACCGGAGGTCCAGGTAATACCATTCCAACAGTGACTGGAAGGGGAACCTGGGCACACCCTCTACTCCAGGTTCTAGCCCAGGGATCCTGCAACATGCAGCCAAGGTCTGTTCATCCCCGAAACTTGCTGCTCACTCTGTGAACTGCTTCCTACTTGTCAGCCACAGGCTTTCTTCTCTACCCTTCTCTCTTCAGGGGACACTCTTCCATCAGGGCCAGGCTTCTGTTCTTTTCTTGGACTCCCTTCTTTTCTGTTAAATAGCACAGAGGATGGCTGCTGACTTCCTCACTACAGTCCTTTCTGCTGCCACTTTCTACTAACCCAGCCCATGCCTACTCCAGTGAGCATCATCCTCCACTCAGGGGTTGTGCCTCCATCCCAATCTCTTCACGTGGGACCAATCACACTAACTGGCCCTTTCTGAGTTTTCTAAACCTTTCCAGGGTTGGAGTGGGGCAAACATGCCCTCACATGTATCCCGTCTAATGTAACTGTGGATGTTTTTATTAATCACACATAAATAAATACCTAAGGCCCGGATTTTAAAGGTGTTTTCTAGGTAACACTCCATTCAGCATTGCCACACATGATTTAAGAGCCTAAACCAATCAATTTTGACACACAAGTGCCTAAATTTCTTTTGACTATGAGACTTAGGCTCCTGAATCAGTTAGGAGTTACTTTGCTGAGAGCAGGAATGCCTAAATAACTTTAAACATCTGGCCTAATCCTATTACAAATTGTGCTTCACTCTTGATCAAATGATAATATATGGAAATGAGTTCTGCAAGCTGTGTTTTGTGTAAAAAAGGTATTTCCTTAATCAATGTTAAGTTTGTAGCCCTTAACTTCTATTGGGTGTCCCACTGCTTTATTACAGGAAAGGATAAATAGGAGCAGCTAATTAATAGTGTCCATCTTACATTCTCTTATTACCCCGCATAACTCTATTGTAACCCCTCTTATTTATCTCATTCCTAAACTACAGTCCAGCCTATTCTCTCTCTCTTCAAACAGAATCCTTTCAATGTGGCTAACAATGTTTGTTGCCCATCTGATGACCCCTTTTATTTCTGTTACCACTTTTGAGCTGGGTTGACCAAAACTGATCACAGCACTCAGGTTGAAGATATACCACTGATTTATAATATGGCAATAATCTTCATTGTTTTCTATTCCATTTTATATTGTTTGTTTTTTGACTACTGCTACATTCTAACTACATAACTGAAAATAATTTTCAAACTTTTTTTTTTTAATTATAACTTTCCTGGGGAACATAAATATATCTGACTGAATAAAAGTCTTCAAAAAAGTTTGTTTGTCAGTTTTTCTGTTGTTTATCCAGTTATGCATCAATACTTTCCCTTATTCAACCAGCTCCATTTAGAAGGTCAAAAACTATTAATTAAATTATTTATATTTTATTTTGGCAGTCAGTGAGTCCTTTATTCACAATTTTAAAATTATTATTTAGCCAGCTCTAAATTTGTGTTGGCTCTCTTAGCACAATCAACTATAAGTTATATATAATTAAATTAGAATTTTAGCTGTAGTCTGTCATAAGTGAGCAGAGGAAAGAATCTGTATTCCTGTAGACTGTGAATCAAACAAAAAACACAAAAAGGAAACAAAAAGACTTGGATCCATCTATATATAAATGCACAAACCTTTAACAATATATATATATATATATATATAAATATATCTATTTATATATATATATATATATCTCACTCCTGTGATATCAGCATCTATATATATTGTGACAAAGTTCTTTTTCTACCATGGTGGGTCCTGTACTTCTCTCTAGTGGTAGGTTTGTTTCCCTCAGGCCTCAAGGCTTGGGAAAGGTCCTTTACCCCGTTTGGCCCCTTTGATCAGGTGTTTTCCCTTCCTCCAGTCTTTGTATCTGTGAGGCTCATCTTGACCAGCGTTCTGCTCCTTCTCCAGATCTCTCTTCCTTCCAACCACACCTTGCCTCCTCTCAAACACTCCAGTAGCTCTCCTCACTCATACCCTTTCTTTGGAGGAAAGGCTTTTTAACAAGTCCTGGGCGGGGCCTTAATTAGCTCCAGGTGTGCTAATTAACCTGGAGTAACTAATATATATACAAAATTTTATAACTGCTGTGATATCAGCAGATAGCTAGCCAGCCAGCCAGCCCGCCCGCCCGCCTGCCCGCCCGCCCTCCCTCTATCACAGCAGTTATATAATTCTTCAGTGCCATGTCAGCAATGGACAACCATCCAGTAATATTTAATAGTTCAAAGGAATAATTAAATTGTCATCTTACACCTGAGAAATGCTGTTCTTTCACTGTTATGCATTGTATTGGAAAATGGAGCCCATTTCTATTACTGCTGTTGTGATTGTGTTGAGCACAATCTATTAGGAAACAAATCAGAATAGTAGGAACACCGTGCAAGAGGCAAACTATAACCTTTTGCCTGTGAAGTCAAAATATGCTAGTCATATCTGTCTGCAAATAAGCTACAGCTAAGGCATCGAGGAAAGTGTTATCTACTCCATAACAATAACAGCATTTTGTTTCATTTTATTTTTAGCTTGGTTCCTCTTCTTCCTTCCCATATCTAAGCCCATCAGCACAAGGCAAAGATTCCACAACAATAGAATTCAAGCCAAGAGCTAAGCTCACAATCTTAGACCCAGAGCCTAGATATGACAAGCTACTCTATGTAGTATCCCAGAGTACAAAACAAATCAAAACAAAGAACCACCACCACAACAAACAAACAAAAACGTTAGCATTTTATTTAGCTTCACATAGTGGGGAAAGCAAGTTGCTCCTTCCCTGGGCTCAAATATGCTGTGTTCATAAATATATTGAGAATTCAGATGAAATTTACATAAAACACTGAAACCCTTTTGTGTATGTTCCTTCTATAAATTTAAACCTCACATGGGAATGTGCTTTGAATTTAAACACTTAAAGCTGTGGCCTTAACAGTAGGCACTTTTGTACATTCATGTTTCTGCTACCCTCCTTAGTCTCCCTGGGTCTTGAATGATCTGTTGTCTTTAGACAATTAGCTTCTTGTGCCCAAATGAGTGATTTGGCCCTACCCATCCCATTGTCTTTTATGCTCAGGAAAAAAAATACAGCTTCCAATCAAAAGCATAAAATTGATAAGGGATTAAAAGAGCCTTTATTGTGATGTGATGAAACACATTGGAATGCATTATATTTGATTAACAAAAATTATCATTACAAGGTATTAAGTATAATAGATTAGTGACTACCTTACTACAAAGAAGAGAGCTTTCAACTACGCATGTTGCCTGTGTTTGCACAATAACAAATCCTGTGAAGGCCAAGTCACTTTAAGAACAGGAATTTGTTGAGCTAATTGGGTGAAATAACAATGGAGTATAACAGCCGCACTTAGGAACACTAATGTTCAAGACATAAACAGGCAGTTCACAAATGCATACAATAGGACTGACTTGATCATTAAACAGGGATCTTCAGCAAAGGAAAGGGCAGTTAATTTAAGGACCATGTCTCTCCGAATCCCCACAGATAAGAGATTTGTCACACTGTAATCACTGCCACCAATATCATTTTATTATAATTTGACATGTTTAGTGGATTGGGCAGATATTTCTCTGCTCTTACATGATCTGAGCTGAACAAACAGGCACAGAATGGAGCAGGGACCCCATTGTGGGAACTCAACATGCTGTAGATAAGTTTGGACAGTTTAACCCATGCCAAGGCAGGAAAGAGGCCGAGTCAGAGGAACCGCTTTTTATAATATGATCTTCTTGGGATCCAGACAGTTTCCCATTAGAGATCCATGTAGTAGCTAATCCTGATAGAAGCACTATCTGTACATTTCTAATGTGCCCTCACTGTAGCAACTAGGCACCAAGATTTAAAAAATAATCCTATTTTTCATAACTACACCCAGACTCCACCATTATGTACTTCAACAGATGTTACTTAAGATAGTGCTGGGGGGTTATTATTAGTTTCATGAGAAATGGCATTGGCCATTCTTGCCATATCATCACAGAAGACAGGCTTGTGCACATAGCTGGGTCCTGTATTGTGCCTTTAGGAAAGTAGATATGGGCTTTCCTGGTCTTTGGCAGTGGGAGAGAAATTTCACAGCCCAGGCCCTCAACTAAGAACACCTCATCCATGGTTCCTGAAAATGTAATATCTTGTTATATCAACATCAATGTCTCTGTAAAGTGTATCTATCTTGAGAAGTCAAAGATAGGTCAGTAGTTTTCAAGAAAGTTGAGCCCTCCTTACTTGTTAAGAGTTTGTAGAATGAACACCAAGAGTTCAGAGTGGTACTAGAATCTAATGACGAGCCCTTGGCATGTAGGGAACATGTGTTTGATGTGTTCTCCTCAGTCTCTCTCATGTGAGACATGAGCTGCTCAGTGCTCCCTTTCCTTGCCCCAGTTGGGCTACTTGTGGGACTACATTAAAATTAGTCATGTTTTCAGCAAAAAGGGAAGCTTGCTTCTTGCACTGAGAACTGCTTGGGTCAGCAGTATGATTGAAGTCCCAGGAATTTTTGAAATTCCACTTCCTGCTTGGGCAGCATGGAGAACTCACATCTCAACCTCCTGGTGGACTGTGGTGTCTCCAGGGACCAAATGCTGTGTAGCTTAGAGCCCATTGGTGCTTCTGGATCTGATCAGCATTTGGGAGAGGAGGTTGTGCAGTCCAAGCTCCACTAGCAGAAGGAACTTCAATAGCTACAGTCAAATTTCTCGTTTAATGGCAGAGAAGGGCTATGAACGGGACATGCTGCAGTGTGAAAATCAAGAAGCTGCAGCAGGGGTACCAGAAGGCCAGGGAGTCAAATCGTCACTCTGGTGCAGAGCCAAAGACCTGCTGATTCTATTAGGAACTGGTGACCCTACCTCCCCCATCAAGAGACCTATGGATACCTCCATAGTCCTGGGAATGTGGATATCGGATTCACCCCCAGTGAAGAAATTGTGGACAAGGAAGACGAGTTGGCAGATGATGCACAGCAGGGGACTGGGTCATTTGCTGACATGGGAAGTCAGGACCTCTTTTTGGAGGTTGAAGCCAGCCCCAGCCCTACAGCTCTGGGATGCAGAAGAGGAGAGCTCGGGTAAGTGATTTTTTGAGCTGCTGCTCAGTCACATGAGCTACAACTGTCCTTTGTTTTGTTGCATTATACAAGTGATTGAAAGGAGAGAAATGCACAAGAGTAGCTGTGTTTGCATGTGCTTCCCATTCCCCTGTGCAGCGAGGCAGGGGGGCAGAAAAGTGTGCTAATGCACACCAAGATTTCACGGGAATCCTCCAGAGAGATCTCTAGGGAACTTTTCTGGAGGTACTCATCAATCCTCTGCTGGAGATTCCTTGGCAGAGCTGCTTTGTTTCTTTCCCCACTGTAGGAAACTTTTTTGCTCCAATCAGAAATCACTTGTGCAGGGGCCAAGGCAGCATACAGGTGAGCGATACGGAGACACAGTTTGAAGCTGCTTGCATGGAGGAGGTACAATTTAGCATTCCTGCTTACTCTAAGGAGTGAGATATCGACTTGTATGGCCTCTACCTGTGGAAAATGTTGGCACAATTTGAAATTTTGTCTCTAGCTCCCTGCATCAATACCCCAAACAATCACCCAAAACCTTTTTCCCAGATTGAGTGTTTCATCCCTCAAGCACAACTCACCATGTCCTGGGTGATCACTGAGTTATGGACTTCCAGAGGGAACAGTGAGAAGTTATTTTACAGTAATGAATCAATGCTGTTAGTGCACTCAAAATCATGCTTCTTTTCATTGTTTAGTGTGCACCTACAGATGTGCCCTTGAAAGGAAACCCCTCCATACCTACAGAGTGCCTGCAGCCGTAGGCGGTCTTAGCAGGCAGGCACTGCAGTCAGCTACCCTAGGCCCCCAGGTGCAGGGGCCCCACACATGCCTGGCT
>ML685758.1:21823790-21834511 GCA_007922175.1 Pelusios castaneus
ATGTGGCATGGGGCCCCAGAAACCCTAAGACTGCCCCTGCCTGCAGCTGATAAGAAAATGATCACAGAGAAAAAAAGAGATGTTTCAAGAATTCCTCCAGTCCTCTGAGGTGGAAAAAAAAGAAAAAAGATCATGGAGACACGCTGTATCTGAAAATAAAATAATTAATAAGCAGGATAGGAGGGAAAACCAGGAGTGAGTGACAGCAGGCCATGAATGCACAATAAAAACCACTGAGAAGCAAACAGAGCTGCTAACTTCACTAATAACACTGCAGACTGAATTCACGTGTACTTGCCCCTCTTTGCAGCCAATAGAGAACTGCTTTCCATGCCCTTCCAGAACTCTAACCACGCATTCCTACCAAACTTACAGTTCATCTTGGTACCTGTTCAATCCACCTGTTCAGACAGATTCCAGAATGATAGCTGGATTTACACCCTTCTGTCATAGCTTACTCTACCCCTCGCTGCTTTCTCCCTTCCAGCCCAGCTTTTTGTGTGTCTTGTGAATAATTGTTATTTAATAAAGACATACTCTGTGAAGAATCAGAAATCTTTATTTGTCTCTGGCACACACATTGCAGCTCATATTGATACACAGTACAAGATAGATAGCAGTCATAGCACGGCACAGGGCTGTTTACAAAGACACCTTATTGTTGCAGAGAGTCAAAATGGCTCCTCAAGGCCTTCATGATTCAAATGGCCCCACGTTGTGCTCCTCTAATAGCCCTGACATCTTGTTGTTCATAGTCAGTCATAAGGATCCGCTTCTGCGTTCCACACAGGGGAAACTTTTCACCCTTTGCGTCACAAATATTATGGCGCACGCAGCAGGTGACTATAATCATGACATGACTATAATCCTTATTTAGGTCTAACCAGTCATCAAGGCATCCCCAATGAGCGTTTAATCTGCCAAACACACACTCAATGGTCATTTGGCAACTGCTCAAACTGCTACCAAAGCTGTTGCTATCCAGGTTGCCTGTATAAAGCTTCATGAGCCATGGCAGTAAGGGGAAGGCTGCGTCTCCCGGGATCACTCTGGGCATTTCAACATCCCCCATTATATTCTTTTGGTCTGGAAAGAAAGCCCCTGCTTGCAGCTTTCTCTACAGGCTAGTGTTCCTGGAGATGCGGGCATCATGCCCCTTCCCTGAGCAACCCGTACTGATGTCAGTGCAACACCCATGGTGATCTACAAGAGCCTGTAGTACCATAGAGACATACCTCTTTCTAGTTCTCTGTCACAAGATGGTCTGGGGCCAAAATTGGACCATTCATGCCATGTATTGCCCCACCACCATCAGTGAATCCTATCATTGCAAAGCCATCCACTGTTTCTTGCACATTTCCAAGATTCATAGTTCTTCATAGCAGAATGTGGTTAATGGCTTTGCACACTTGCAATAACACAGCTCCAATGGTGGACTTCCTGACTCCAAAACTGATGAGTGACTGATGGGTAGCAGTCTGGAGTTGCCAGCTTCCATGTGCAGTGACTGCCGTGAGCTTCTCCACCAAGAAGGCAGCTCTCATTCTGGTGTCCTTGTACCACAGGGAGGGTCGAGCTCAGCATAGAGCTCCATGAAGATGGCTTTGTGCATTCAAAAGTCCTGCAACCACTATACATTATCCCACTCCTGCATGATGATGTGATCCCATCACTCAGTGCTTGTTTCACGCACCCAAAAGCAGCAGTGCACCATGTGTAGATGCTCAATGAATGCAAACAGCAATCTGGCATTGTTTGTTTGCATGGCCCACAGCAGGACAGTCACCTCGGATTCCTGTTCCGATTGGGAGCTCATGATATGTGCACGAGCAGCTGCAACATGTTCAGACAGTGGACAACAGTGCAGGATCCAACTTTTGAGATAGAGACGGAGTGTGCACAGGAAACTGACACTGTTGAAAAATGCTGTGAATGCAATCAGAAATTCATGGAATGATGAGTCAGAAATCACAGCATCATAGGACGTTGAGTCCACACCTTATGATCCACTAGGATGTTTCCTCCATCACACAACTCCTGGCACCAAAAGGGGATGAGTTGCGCAATGAGATAGTTGCTCACAGTGCACTGCTTTCACTGTCAATGCTAGAGCCTCAACTGTGGACATGGTTGTGCAACATGAATGCTGCTTGGATAGAATCCTAGAAACTGGAAGGGACCATGAGAGGTCATCGAGTCCCGTCCCCTGCACTCATGGCAGGACCAAGTACCCTCTTAAACCCCCCCTGACAGGTATTTGTCTAACCTGATCCACAACCTGCCTAGGCAACTTATTCCAGTGGTTAATCACCCTGACAGTTAGGAATTTTTTCCTAATGTCCAACCTAAACCTCCCTTGCTGTAATTTAAGCCCATTGCTTCTTGTTCTATCATCGGCGGCTAAGGAGAACAATTTTTCTCTCTCCTTCTTGTGACAATATTTTAGGTACTTGAAAACTGTTATCATGTCCCCTCTCAGTCTCCTCTTTTCCAGACTAAACAAACTCAGTTCTTTCAATCTTCCCTCATAAGTCAAGTGCTCCAGACCTTTATCATTCTTGTTGCTCTTCTCTGGACTTTCTCCAATTTGTCCACATTTTTCCTGAAAGGAGGTACCCAGAACTGGATACTGAATAGGCAGAAGTATTGTAATTACAGTGCTTTTTGATCATCGCTGTAACTTATGTCAACAGCAGTTTCGCACACAGACAAGGCCTTATTTTGCAGAAGCTATGGTGGAAAGAGAAGAGGTTATTCTGGCATCCTTCACAGATGTGGCGTGTCTGCACAAACTCCTTATGCTGTTGGCCAATTGGATTAATGTGCCCATCAATCCAGCAGCTGTGTTTTCTGCTTTCTGTGACATCTCAGAATGATGCATGCTGGAACATCAACAAAGAACTCATTGCTGCCATGAATATTTTGCAGGACTTACATGGAATTTATTTAAAAGATAAGTTGAAATTTACATATATGCTAAATGCTCCTTTTCCCAACTGCAGCCTGGTTAGTAGTTGTGTTCAGCTCATTTTTCTGTGGCTAATACAGCCATGAGCATCCCTTTGAAGTTCACCATTGTGGGAAGTGCCCTTGTCAACAAGTTTTGTTTTTGGAAGAGAGTTCATATAAATATTCTGTTACAGATAGCTGTGTTGATTCCAGAACATTTGACAATTGGAAACAATTGGATGAGGTCACATTTGATTGGTGGTTTTAAATTACAGGTAGTTGGAGATTTTATAGTACATGGATGATTGAAAAACATCACGATCACTATTCTTTCTTAAGAATATTAGTAATACTAGCTTGAATATTAACTGAAGTTAATGATGTAATGTGATGGAAGCAAACCTATATTCCCCTCCACCACATTTTAAAGTCTCTAAGTTTCTGCCCTCTCATAGATGTGATGTAGAAGGCTATAACATTTATATAAAAGTCTGTAACATTTTTCATTTTTAGGCAGATGTCTGCCTTGACCTTCTAGAAGCTCAGTAGTCATGACTAAAGAGGTTCTATATGCTGGAACATCAGTTTTAAACAGCTGTCTGCTAAGATTACTGCAAAATGTTCTCTTTTTTCAGTATATATACCTATTCTAAAAGGTTTGTGTTTATTTGGCAATGAAATCATCAGTCTGGTTTTTTGATTTAGTTATTTGGGTTTGGTTTTCTTTTCTTTTTTTTTAATCTCTTATGATTTATCTGGTTCAGTAACAGAGAACCATTGAATGGAAGGAATATTTTAAGTTAGTGGGGCATAAAACAGTTGACTTTATTTAGAATTTTGGTCTTTGCCATATGTCTCATGAAGTTGCTAGGGTAAATACCCAGCTCCATTATGTTTACATGACTGGAAAATGTGGATTCACTACGCTATATGAAAAACAGAATTACCAGTTCATAAATTAGAAACTAATCTGGTTTTCATTAAAACATTTATCATTCCTAGTGAAGTACTCTAGCCATTGCATGTGCTTCTCAATTATTAGATGAAATATAAACAAATGGGTTACAAATCCCAGGAGATTAACTACACTTCTGACTGATTTGTAATGTTGAGAGAGAGTGAAAATAATATCTTTTATTAGACCAACTTCTGTTAGTGAAAGAGACAAGCTTTTGAACTTTGTCAGGTTAACATTAGCAAATGTCTTACAATCAATGAGGAATCCATACATGTGGCTTTTTTGCATAGGTTCATCCACAGAACCTTCTGTGACAGATGTGTTTTCAGCATTTGATTGTTAAATAATTCAAGCATATTGAGTTCCACAATGTTTTATGGAAGGTGAGAGCTGACAGAAGCAATATTATGTAAGTACATTTTGATCCAATAAACAAATATTTATATATTTATAGTATTATATATAATAACTATAACAATAACTATAGCTCTAGTATATAAAAAACAAATATGAAATACTCTAGGCTAGCCTTTATGGGTTGCTTTTATTTAGCTAAAACACTTATAAAAGGAGCAGCTCCAGCACTAATGGATTTTCACTATTCTAACAGAAAGTGAATGGTTTCAAAACAGAAACCGCAAGATGAAAACACTTTGTTACTGTTCAATGTCAAATCTACTTTGTTAAAGAAAAAATTTCAACAGCTCCAAAGGGGAAATTATATATGTTTATTTATTCCCTAAATTCAAAAACTTATGAGGGAACATGGACTGTTGTTTAGAAGAACAACGGTCACAAAAAACTCATTACGCTAATCCTAACAATGACTTACCCTACAAACTGGGTGATGTTACGAGCTAAGTCATGTTAAAATCTGATAAAAGGTAGATATAATTTTTTTTTTAAATTACATCACAGATGTTTTACCATGTTAGCGTTTGCCATCTGCTCTGAATGACACCACCAGTTTTCCATTTGAAAGGTCAAAATTAGTGTATGCAGAAAGACTAATGCTGCTTTCACATGCTTAGATACAGCTGCGCTTTGCTTGGTTACGCCTGGATATGCACATAACGACCACAACAGACTCTATCCTGTTTATGGTAATTAGCCATCTGCCATCAGCCGATCCAGTAGACAAGTCAAGCCAAGCCACGCCAGCCTTGCAAGTATGTATAAAATAAAGGTGTGAGCTCTTGCCCAGCAAGATTATGTTAGGAGCATGCATAGCTCCAAGCCACACTCTAAAATGCTCCCCAAAACTCCCTGAAGATACATGAGTTCCCAGACTGTAACAAGGATAAGCTGCCATAGCAATCATTCCATATGGAATATAGACTGTGTAGTTTCTGTGTATGTATGGATCACGAACAGCATTGCACATTTATTTATAATAGAGATAAATACACTCTGTATAAAATGTATTTAAAGTATTACAAAACAAGCCGTTTTCAAAATATTTATAATGATACTATGTGATATTAGCATCCAATGCATGTTAGCTATGTCTAGAGAAGTGGATCAGCTCCAGTATGGTGGGGGCATTAGTAAGGCAGAATTCCAGCTTCATCAGTAAACTTCCTGCTTCACTTGCTAATAAACTCTGAAAAATTAATTCCCTAGGCTGAAATGTTCTGTTTCGTCTCCCTTCAGAACCTAGAGCTTTTTCATGGCATAATTGCTTCAGCCTTTTTTTCTCATGCAACTTCTCACCCTTGAACTGCTTAAGAAAATTTGAAACACACCCTACTTTTCTTGATTGTTTTTTGTTTAGAAGTGCAGAAAACTCCAAATGACTGGATGGATTGTCTTCTGCCATTTCAGATGCATTTTTGTGCTTAGATGAGTCTAACATAGCTTAGATTTATAACTTCAAACTTGACACATGCACACTGTAGTCCTCGTTGAACACTGTGTACTACTTAACCAAGATTGAGAAGAAATATTTGAGAAATAGAACCTCATCTTGCTCTTTTGAAATCAGTGGCAAATTTCCCATGTATTTGTATGGGAACCAAATTGGTTCTACTTAATTACAAACAAGAGATGATAATGTATTTAATAAATGCTTGTATTTTCAGTTGGAGTCTTGGATGGAAGACATCTATAGAAGTGCAATGTATTATCATCAGTACTGCATTGTTCTTTACCATCTGAAGTCTGCACAGATATTCTCATGCTATCTCTGAGCGGATCAAAGCCATTGATGGACATCTAATGTGAAGTCTGTTCTTCCAAGATCCCAGGCCCAAAAGGCTCAGACTTTTGTATGCTTATCCAAAGGTTTTGAGAGTCTTCTTTTGCTCCCATCTATGGCACTTACGTGGCCTTCATCTCTGTAATATCTGAGCAGCTCACAATCTTGAATATTTTTAGAGAGGGAAGTACTATTATCTCATTCCCCAATTTAAAGCTACTGTAATCCAAATGTTCTGTGTAACTTGTGGGGACAGTGCTTCTACCTTCTCATCAACACTCTAAGTAAGCAGGAGACCAAACCCAGATAATCTGGATCCTGATGACAGTGTTAGTGGAATGGTATTAATTGGTTTTTCATGTTCTATTCCTCAATTCAATGTCAAAGAGTTGTCAGCCACAAAGTGCTTAGTAATAGAGAATCTCACAGTTTGTTACAAGGCTGATATAATTTGTCTCCAAGAAATGCACATAGATGCCTTTCTAGCCAGATGGCTGAAATAAAAGGGCTAGGGTTAGTCACAGTCTTCATGGAAAATATGGCAGAGCCATTTATGTGAAATTTGATATTGTTAACTACCAACTACTTTGCTTCACTATGACAGGGTCAGAATCAGACAGATGAAAGGTGTGAAAGTTTATAAAACTCTTGATGAAGCCTGGGACACCCCACGTCCACTAAAATTTCAATATTCATCCATCTATCCTGGAGATGTCGTTAGTCATGACACTGCCTCAGATGCCAGAGAGTCTGACAAAAATGGACTGGATCTCATAGCAGAGAATCATAGAATCTTAGGGCTGGAAGGGACCTCATGAGGTCATCTAGTCCAACCCCCTGCTAAAAGTAGGACCATTCCCAATAAATCATCCCAGTCAGGATTTTGTCCAACCAGACCTTAAATGTTTCCAAAGATGAAGATTCCACCACTTCTCTAGATAACCCATTCCAATGCTTCACCACCCTCCTAGTGAGAAAGTTTTTCCTAATATTCGACCTCGACCTCCACACCTACAACTTGAAACCATTGCTCCTTGTTCTGTCCTCTGTTACTAATGAGAACAGCCTAGCTCCCTCCTCTTTGGAGTACCCCTTCAGGTAGTTGAAGGTTGCTATCAAATCCCCCCCAGTCTTCTCTTCTGCAGACTAAATAAGCCTAGTTCCTTCAGTCTCTCCTTGTAGGTCATGTGCCCTAGCCCTCTAATCATTTTTGTTGCCCTACGCTGGACTCTTTCCAATTTGTCAATATCCTTTCTGTAATGGGGAACCCAAAACTGGACACAATATTCCAGATGTGGCCTCACTAGTGCTGAACAGAGGGAAATAATCACATCCCTCGATCTGCTGGCAATGCTCCTACTGGTGCAGCCCAATATGCCATTGGCCTTTTTGGCAACAAGAGCACACTGTTGACTCATATCCAGCTTTCTGTTCACCATAACCCCCAGGTCCTTTTCCACAGTGCTGCTACTTAGCCGATCAGTCCCCAGCCTGTAGCAGTGCATGGGATTTTTCCATCCTAAATGCAGGACTTTGCACTTGTCCTTGTTGAATCTCATGAGATTTCTTTTGGCCCAATGCTCCAATTTGTCTAGGTCTCCCTGAATCCTATCCCTGCCCTCCAGCATATCTACCATTCGCCCCAACTTGGTGTCATCCGCGAATTTACTGAGTGTGCAATCTATCCCGTCATCCAGATCATTAATGAAGATGTTGAACAAAACCGGCCTCAGGCCCGACCCCTGGGGCAGTCCACTCGTTACTGGTTGCCAACTAGATATTGAGCCATTGATTCCTACCCTCTGAGCCCGATGATCTAGCCAGTTTTCTATCCACCTTACAGCCCTTTCATCCAACCCACACTTCCTTAATTTGCTGATAAGAATGCTGTGGGAAACCGTGCCAAAAGCTTTGCTAAAGTCGAGGTATATCATGTCGATGGCTATTCCCGCATAAATCTACATAAATTATCTACATCTGCTGCATGACCCGAAGCAGCCAATCACCTTTTTATCCTTATGGGGCAAGCAGGGCTATACTCCTGACCTCAGTTGGATAATGTCAGCAGAAGGGCAACCATTATCATCCTCCTGGAAACATCCCATACATCAAGAACCACCCCTCTCTTACTTGGATTGGAGTGACAATCCCCATAATAACTTATTATCCCTAAATTGTGGTGGAACTATAGAAGAGCAGACTAGAAAAAAGTACTCAGAGCTGACTCATGAATACATAATGTGTAGAACACAAAATACCTCTGGAAAAAAAACTCTTACATTCACTTCTTCAAAGCTATCTTCAAAGTTCATATTAGGCCTTGTGTCTTAGGTTCTCACTTTCAACTACAACTTGTTCTTGCTCCAATTTTTTTCACCAGATGGATATTTATGGATGGCCTGCCTCAGACAACTTGAAGGTCATTCAAGTATGTGGAGGACATCTATCAAGTTTCAAGAGACAGAGACTTAAGAAAGACTGAGGACAACCTAAACCAAGATACAGCATCCATTTGTGGTTATTGCAGAAAGTGGAGACTTAAGGCCAGTGTCTCAATGACAGTGTCATCATGCTTCTATTTCTATCACAATAACACTTCACAAGAGCTAAACATCTTCTTGAATGGAGAATGACTGGCACATGTGCTAAAGTCAGTATATTTAAGAACAACTCTTGCATGCACACTTACCTGTAAGAACAATATCCCATGGTGTTGCAGAAGATTAAGAGCAGACATAGCCTCCTCAAATAAGCATTCAGGTTCAACCTGGGGAGTTCATGTGCAAACACTGTTCATTTCATTGCTAGCTCTCTGCTACTGAAGTGGAAAATACTGTGCCCCTGTGTGGTTAAATATTTCCCACACAAGCTAGTCACTGTACAATTGAATCATACGAGAATAAGAACAGGAACTCAGACTCACAAACACTGAGTGGCTACTTGTCATTTCTAATATTTTGCCTTCAATTATCAAGCATTGTATTGCAGCAAAGAAGCTCCTAGAAAAAAATCCAGGAGATGCCACAACTGCCACTTTTCAAAGATGTATTGGAAGCATCTCACCACTTACTCAGCAGCAGACGACCAGTTTGGGCTATTATCAACCAACTCTTTGGCTATCACTGCCACATAAGGGAGAGCAAAATGGGAAGATCTTCCCTTTAGAAGAAACTCCTTTCTCCTTACTCAACCTGATGAGACAATACTTGGCTGTGAGCTGCCATTTTGGTGCAAGCTCAACCATTTGAGGTGAGGTATGCAGCAAATAAGTACAGTGGAGGACTCAGGAACTGTCCTCTGTGAAGCCACGGTGCCGTTGACCTACTAAATGGTTGCTTATCACATGCTAGTCAATTGGAAAACTTTCCAGACTCCACACTGCTTATCCTGAGGCTAGTAAATGGCTAAAACATGGGAGGATACCAAAGCCCTTTTGACATTTTTTTCTTTCTTGACTTATACATCTCTATATTCTCTCCCTGTTTCACTTTTTACATTTTCAACTTTTTCCCCATCTTTATTGTACCAGTTGTAAATGTAAAATATCTAAATAAAATTAAAATAACCAGAAAAGACCCAGCAAATACCGACAGCCAGTGTTCCCTCTAAGCTGTGCAGGTGTGCGGCCGCGCAGCGGCCGTCGCAACCCCCGCGCAGCACTGAGGGACCCCTGCGCAGGCCGGCAGCCCCTACCAAACCCCTCGGGCTGCGGCTTTGCCACGGCAGACCGACCTGAACCCCACCTTTGGGCTGGCCCTCCCCGCCCCCAGGGTGGAGCAGGCAGGCTCAGGGCCGGGGCATGTGCGCGCGCCTGCCTGCCTGCTCCATGCGGCCGGGGCAGCGGGGTGGCCGCGGCTGGGGCAGGCTCCTGGGCTCCCACCCGCCGGCCGCCTCAACTTCCTGGCCCGGGGCCGGGGTTGGCTCCGCCAACCGCCTTGGCCTCCCAGCAGGAGGCCAGGATCGGTCTCCGGTGCCGGAGTCTGCTTTGCCCTCCCAGGGCCGCGTTCGGGTCCCAGCCGCCAGTGGCCTCGGCTGCTTTCTTTCTTTCTTTTTTTTTTCCTTCTTTCTTTTCTCGGCTTCTTTCTTTCTTTCCTTCCTTCTCTTCTTTGCCTTCTTTTCTCTTCCCTCCTTTCTCTTCTTTGCCTTCCTTTCTCTTCCCTTCCTTTTTCTTTCTTTCCTTTCTTCTCTTCTTTGCCTTCCTTTTTCTTTCTCTTCTTTCCTTCTTCCTCTTCCTTCCTGCCTCCTTCTTTCTCTTCCTTCTTTCCTTCTCTCCACCTTTCTTTTCCTTCCTTCTCTCTTTTCTTCCTTTCTCTTCCCTTCTTTTTCTTGTTTGCCTTCCTTTTTCTTTCCTTCTTTCTTTCTTTTTTCTTTTTCTCTTATTTGCCTTCCTTTCTCTTCCCTTCCTTCTCTTATTTGCCTTCCTTTCTCTTCCCTTCCTTCCCTTCTTTGCCTTCCTTTTTCTTTCCTTCCTTCCCTTCTTTGCCTTCCTTTTTCTTTCCTTCCTTCCCTTCTTTGCCTTCCTTTTTCTTTCCTTCCTTCCCTTCTTTGCCTTTCTTTTTCTTTCCATTCTTTCCCTTCTTTGCCTTCCTTTTTCTTTCCATTCTTTCCCTTCCTTTT
>ML685758.1:21834611-21890982 GCA_007922175.1 Pelusios castaneus
TTTTCTCCCACGAAACTCATGCGATAAATAAATCTGTTAGTCTTTAAAAGTGCCACAGGACTCTGTTGTCCTTCTTTTTCTTGCTTGTCTTCCTTTTTCTTTCCTTCTTTCTCTTCCTTCTTTCTTTCTTTTTTCTTTTTCTCTTCTTTGTCTTCCTCCCTTCCTTTCTTCTTTCTTTTTCTCTTCTTTCCTGCTCTTTCTTTCTGTGCTTCCTTCCTTTCTTTCTCTTACTTCTTTTTTCTTTTTCTCCTCCTTCCTTCTCTTTTTTCTTTCTCTTCCTTCTTTTTTAAAAAGCTTTTTAACAATTAATTTTAAATAAAAACCTTTCTAAAAATTAAATTTCAATTCAAAATTCATTCAAATTCAATTAATTAAACACAATTAATTAATTCTATTTACAATCACTTTAACTTCAATTAATGCCTATAATTTCTGTCGTGTGAGTTTGCACAAAAATTTTATTCAGAAAAAGTTTTGCACACGGCTTGAAAATTTTGCACACAAGCCGCCAAACCTTAGAGGGAACATTGCCGACAGCTCTACATTTTTGCATATCTGGAATCAGCTAGGGCCTTATTACTTCACTCTAGGATTCAATATAGGCCACAAATAATAAACTTACATGTAACGCAGCATTCGTTTAAAAATTTGCCATGAAAGAGCTTCATATAACAACATTCAAACTTTGAACCCAGAATGGCGGGAGCTTTTTGCCACACTAATTAGGGAAGCAGCTGACATCAGCAATACACATGACCTATCAGTGACCTGTTTGTCACCAACTCTGTGAAACAAAATTAGATTACTAACCCCCTGCAGCAGGAGTGGGAAATATATCATTTTAAAGCACACACATCCCATTCAAAACAAATTAAACAGAATCAAAAGGATTATATGGATTTGGATCAGCAGCATGCCGTTAGAGTACGGGAGGGTATTTCACTGCTGCGAAAGGTGTTCAAACGTGAATATTAGAAACACACTTTTTTTGGTGAACATCAAAATGTTTATCACCAGTCCCATGTGGAACTTACATTGCTCACAGATCGCAAATATGTGCTGAGTTTTCAAAAACTGTAGAAGATACAAAACAAAAAAATTAGGCTGCATGAATTAGTAAAAAAGGGATCAAGTCAATATGAGCAGTCCTTTACTCTCACACCTGCTCATGTGAGGAAGGACTACCCATATGTTAAGGGCTGGCAGGCTTAATGATCTTTGGAGTTCAAGTACTTTGTGAAACTTTTACAGCAACTTTGGCAACCAGGGCCATCCCTGGTGGGGGGGAAACGGGGCAATCGCCTCGGGACCCGTGGTTTTGTGGGCCCCGCGCTGTCCCGCTCACAGTGGGGCAGTGCGGGTCCCGCGCGCGCTGCAGCCCCTCCTCCAACGGCCGCCCCGCTGCCTTTGGTGGCGAGCCAAAGGCAGTGGGGCAGGACGGGCTGGGAGGGCTATGCCCGGCTCCTGGGCCGGCCCTCCCTGCCCCAGGGCAGAGCAGGCAGGCCCACGGGCAGAACATGTGGGGCCTGGCCTATGGTCTGGCCTGCCCCACATGGATGGCTCCCCCCTGCAGGCAGCTTCGGCTTCCCAGCCATAAGCCGGGGCCGGAGCTGGCTCCCTCCCACAGGCAGCCTCCGGGGCTGGGACTGGAGCATGCTTCCTCCCCTGCCTCAACAGGCAGCCTCGGGCTCTGGGGCCGGAGCTGGCTCCCTGTGCCGGCAGCCTTGGCCTCCCAGCCCAGGACTGACTCCCTGGGGGCCAGTTGGCCCACCACACTCCCCTCCAGCATGGAGGGCAGGGGCCCCGCTTTGGCCAATTGATCCTGGACCCCACTCCCCCCATGGGACAGCCCTGTTGGCAACCCAAAAGATAAGAAGAGCCATTTAAAAAATTTCCTTCAATAACCAAGTGTTTTGAGAGCCGCAATTGGTGTAGCTTCCTGGACAGCCAGCAAAGCCCTGGTCCTCACAGAAGTATGGGCAGATCCCTGAGCTGATGGGAAAAAGAGGACTGAAATCTGCACTGGAACCCCAATAGACTCTGAAGTGGGGAATGATACTGCCTGGGCCCCTCTGACTAAGAGAGGCCTCTAGCCTAAGCCTAGAGAGCTACTTACAGGTCCTTTCTTTTTCCTTTCTTTTGTTTATCCCATTGGCTGACTGTGGGCTGTTTTGCAGTTTCACTGGGACCCTACCGAGTGGAGATAGCCAAGAAGCCTTGGCTGGAGGGTTGAGCACCAGCCTGTTCAAAAGATGCTGTGCAGCACCAGCTGGGATAGGAGTAACTGGACTCACACGCCTGCTCTCCCCAGGTAGCTCTTAAGGGAGGTGCTCTAGCATAGGGAGACCATAGGCATGGGCAGACTCATGACAAGTGGGTCTGGGAGAAACCAGGTACAAAGAAGTCTGGTTCTCTTCCTTCCATAAGCTGCCTGGGGCTCCATGTCATACATTTATTATAGATGGGACTGGTAGCATGGCCTGTTATTAAGGTTGCCTGACATTTCCCTTTATAAGACCATGGTTTTAGTTGCGCATCACTTTGACTACTTGGGCAGACATTTTTCATGTTGGGAGCCTGCTTCAGGTTGTTGTTGTTTTTCTACTTTCAGCCAGATTGGTTCAGCCATACCCATGTTAAAAAAGAAACCTTGAAACTTTTTCTTTGACAAGCTCTGCACATCCATTCTTTGGAGCAGGGACTTGGAATTTGGCAGGGTTCAAATGTGGCCAAGTTATACGCGCTTGAAAAATTACAGCCTACATGTATTCAGCAGAGATTTGCTAGACCTTACCTGCTAAAATCCTGAGGAATGTGGGTAAACGGTGTGGTCATGTAAAGATTCTGTTATAATGCATACTAAGGATGGGGCTGGAAGAAAGTTGTACAGACTATTTTAACTATTCCTAACTTCTGAGTGCTTGATTTGCAGCATTAATAATGTTCTTTTAACAACCTTTCTGGGTAATATAATAAAAGTATCTGCAGGCTTCAGAGTAATTATATGTGTGACCATGCATATCTGCATGTATGTGGCACTGGATCCCCCACATTCCTTCAGCATGGTCTCCCCAGAGTGTCCATCAGCATTTTATGCCTCCTATGTTCACTTGTGTTCCCTAAGATTGATGAGCTCATTACTGGAATACTGCATCTAGTTTTAGTGTCCACGCTTAATGAAGGATTGTGGAAAAATTGGGGTGCGTCTACACTAGTAAATTAAGTCGACTTAAGCAGGCTTAAGTTGACCTAATTTACTCTGCATCCACACTGGGGTTTCCTTAAGTTGACTTAAGCTGATGCTTACGTCGACTTAAGGAAATTTTAAGTCGACTTAATAAGACCTGCTTTTAAGTCGACTTCAATGCTTAAGTCGACTTAAGCAGTGTGGACACCCTAAGTCGACTTACAGGGTAAGTCAACTTAGGGGCAGAGGAAAAATGCAGCCTCTGCTCCCTTCTGCCCAGGAAGCCGCTAGCGGCTCGTTCCGGATCCCTTCTCCCCAGAGGTTCACTAGCAGCTGGAGTGCGGTCCCAGGCAGAAAGGAGCTGCAGGGCTCTGTTCTGGCTGGGACTGCTCAGTCCCAGGCAGAAAGGAGCTCCGTGCTCCCTTTGGCCAGGATCGCTCAGTCCCAGCTAGATGGGAGCACAGGGCTCCCTTCGGCCAGGACCGCTCGGTCCTGGCTAGAAGGGAGCACAGGGCTCAGAAAGTCTGGGCCAGAAGGGAGCTCTGCGCTCCCTTCTCCCTTGGACTGCTCCAGGGTTGCTGCCTCCGGGAGACCCAGCCCCATGCGGGGCTGGCTCTCCCCAGGACTAGTCCCCTAGCCTGGGGAGCTGAGGCTCCAAAGGAGCCTCACCTCCCCCTGTACCTAACAAGTAGACTTAGAAAGTCTAGTATAGACTCTCTAAGTCAACTTCGTAAGGCCAGCTTTAAGTCAACTTAAGAGTCCTGTGTGGACTCTCTGAGTCGACTTAATAAGGTCGACTTAAAGTTGACTTAGTAAAGTCGACCTAAATTCCTAAGTGTAGACGTAGCCTTGGAGAGGATTCTGAAGGGCATTGAGAAGAGAGCTGTAAGAATAATTGAAGATGTAGGGAATAGGCTTTATAATGAGAAACTAAAGGAGTTTAACCTATTTAGTTAACAAATAGAAGACTGAGAAAGATCATAGATATCTACACAGAAAGAACATATCTGATGCTAGCGGGCTCTTTAACCTAGCAAACAAAGGCATAATAAGATCAAATGACTGGAAGCTGGAGCTAGAAAAATTCAGACTGGAAGGTACACATTTTTAGCAGCAAGGACAATTAACCCGTATACTGGAACAACTTAGCAAGAGAAGTGATAGATTCTCCATCAGTTCAGGTCTTTAACTCAAGGTTGGATGTCTGTCTGAGACAGATGCTCTAGTTCAACCACAAGTCATTGGGCTAGATGCCGAGGAATCACTAGATGAAATGGTATTTGTTATTTAAGAGGTCCCATTTAGCAGATCATAATAGTTATTTCTGGCCTTTAAATCTGTGAATTACATACTACTTAAAGTCTTGCCAAGCAAGCTGGTTTAATTGTATGGTTGTTTAACTTAATTTGAAGTATTTTAGAGATTCTTGAAGCTACTGAATGGGGACATCATAAATACATTTATTACTTTTGTCCCTCTGACCTAGCAAGTAAGAACGTTAAAGTCCAAAGCTCTTGTGGCCAATTTTACACAGGCTGAATAGATCATATGGAGGCACCATACATGTGGGAAGAGCTCCAATTCAGAGTTGCTAACTCTTACAATTGTATGTTTCACAGGGCTAGTCTACACTGAGGTGCCAAATTGGCAGAGCTTTACCGGTGCAGAGGTGCTGCTGTAATACCTCTGGTGAAGATACTCTAATGGGAGAGAACTCTCATGTTGGCATAATAAATCCATCTCAGCAACTATGTTGGTGGGAGCAGCTCCCCTAACATCCTTGAGTTTACATTGGTTTTAAATGAGTGTAAGGGACAGAAGAATCAAGCTCAGTAGAATTAAAAAACATAATTGAGATAAGAAAGCTAATCTTATTATTTGTGATAGCCCAAGATATGCCCATTAAGAGTGAAGGTCCCTGAAAGAGAAACCATCATGTTGGCTATGTGAAAAACATATTGAGCATATTACAAAAAATTCATTTAATGCTGGTGTAGACTAGACTCTTTTAGAAAGAGAAGCCTGCAAAAAATAAAACCTTCATGAATTCTGTAGCAAATTCAGTTTTTTAAATGAAAGAAAAGTATTTATTGTCTAGGTCTCCTAAAAATACTTGCCGATAACATTTTTCAGTTTGCTTGAGGAAACAAATGACTCTCAAACTCTTTTTTTCTGACTTTGGATTCATTAACTGGTCCCTGGTTAGCGAAAGTCATGCACAATATTCATTGCCACATATGCCATACCAGTCCCACACTGATCTGGGCAGGAGTTAGCTCCACACTGTAAGCTGAAGAGGCTACTCCCCCTCGGTTCTGTTGGGCATGCTCCAACTAGAGCCTAAGTACAAAGGGGAGCAGCCAGTTCATCAGACCTGACTGCTGAGGAGAGAGGACATACTTTCAGGCTCCAGCCCAGCTACCAGAGCCCCAGATTGTAGAGGCTGAAGGCACCGAGACCCAGACAGATGTCCAGCTGCCCATGGGAGTTCTGGAGAGAACAGAGTCTCCCCAAGCTTTGCCAGCTAATCAATAGACCCCTGCATGGATACAAATATGTTGATCTACATGAATAAATTTTCACCTAACCACAATCCACCCTCCCTCTTTTAGACTTGCCTGCATCCATGATCATCAGCATCAGAGGTTTTGGAGCCAGCAGCCCTTCCTGAGCTGTTGAACTCCAGCCATTCCCAAACAGCTGATGAGGCCCTAACAGTTGATTAGTTGTTCAGCCCTGTTGCCTAACAGCTGATCAACCCCACCCTCCCCGCTGCCCCTCCCACCTAACTGCTGATGAGCCCTGCCTGGCCCATCCTCTTGCCTAAATGAGCCCTTCCAGCTGCCTCTCCTGCCAGACCTACAAGCAGACTAACAGCTGTGGCACCCCATCCCTCCCACGATCCACAAGAAATGGTCCCCAGAGATCCAGATTGCATCCACGGATATAATGTGGATATCCACAGATTTGCAGGGATCTACTGATTGACTCTGGCCACATAGCTCTGCTATGGAAGGCTGCCCTACGGGCTCTGGCCACTCCATAAGAAGGTGCCAACCTATGGACTCCAGTCACTGCCCTGAGGCTTAATATGGGCACTCACAGATAACTGCAGGTGCCTTTCCTCAGCCCCAAAGGGGGATGGGGTGTACCAGCTTCACATCCGCACAATAAAAAAATAAAACAACTTCCATTGCTGTTTTCCAGTATCAATAAAAATGAAGGTAACAGGACAGTCAGAGACTGCACTAAGCCATATCAAATTGTGCCTGATATATCAAGCTGTTCAAATATACACAAGTAAAATCAACATGTTTGCTGGTAGCAAAGTTGAGTGCCTTTACCCTGTGCCCTTTTGTAAGGCACTGTTCGCAATAAACAAAACATAAACATTCAGCTGCCCCTTGTCCAGCCACACACAATGAAATTGCCATCCAAACTCCTGGAACAAGGTCTACATAAACACCAAAAGCCTAACAACCCAGTTGTGTCTTTTGCTTTTTAGATGCCATAGATGTGATGGGACAACATGGCAAGGTGGCAGTCCAAGCACCCATGTCTACTAATTATAGAGAACACGCAAGGGTTACTTATGCCGCTTTGACTAGGATCTGGTGGATTCTGAAACAAACAATAGGCCTCTAGAAGAGGACTCAAACTGTTTAAAGTGATACTACCTAAATCCCATATACTGCAAGCCCTTTAAATGTCAGATAAGATAAAAGAGGAGTCAGTCCACATTGGCCTTATTCATTAATGGAGATGGTTGGGCACTGTTAGTGATGTCCGCAGCATGAACTTCAGAATGAAAGGGCTATGTCCTTTTCTTCAGGCTAAGCAGGTGAGGAGGCAAATGCTGAAAGGAAAATACGAATGGATCAGGTAAAACAATGAAAGCCTATCCCCGTTATTTCATAAATGCTGAGATCTGGAATTAGTGCAATGTTATCTACTGCATTTGTTTGCAACATCACACTGTGACAAGAGTGAAACCGATAGACCAGTTCCAAAGGAGTAACCGAGTTAGTCTAGTTCAGCAAAACAAACAAGGAGTCCTGTGGCGCTTTTAAAGACTAACAAATTTATTTATCGCATGAGCTTTTGTGGGAGAAAATCCAATTTCATCTTACTCTTTGAAGATAGGGAACTTACAGAATGGGAGCAAAATAAATGCAGGTTAGTTTAAGTCATAGGATCAGGTCAGATTGTTACAGCAAATCAAAGCATTTGTTTAGATTCAAACACTGGGGAACAGCATATAGAGGAAGATGAGGTCGAATCACCTGTTGTAATGAGAAAAAAATCCGTAGTCCCTATTTAACCCTGAGGTAACGGTGTCAAATCTGCATATGAATTCCAACTCTGCATTTTCTCTTTGAATCTTCGGTTTATTATCCATTTGTTTGAGCAAATCCATTTGTTTGAATCTAAACCACTGTTCTTGTAACACTCTGACCTGATCCTATGACTTACACTTCCCTGCATTTATTTTCCTCCCATTCTGTAAGTTCCCCATCTTCAAATGTCTGATGAAGTGGGATTTTCTTTCATGAAAGCTCATGCGATAAATAAATTTGTTAGTCTTTAAAAGTGCCACAGGACTCCTTGTTTGTTTTGATAGACCAGTGGTTCCCAACTATTTTGGCTTAAGGACCACAAATATCATTTTTACAACCCTGCAGGGCCACCAGTAACTGCCAGCAGGCCTCTCAGGCAGCCAGATGGAAGATGTTCAGTGAGGAGGCTTCCTCCTCACTGATCTCCCATCTCCCTGGCTGCAGCAGGGAAACCACACACGTGCTATAGCCCTCTGCACTCCATCTGGGTCACTAGGCAGTGGCTCCCTTCTGCAGCCAATGGGATGGAAGAGCAGGGACCCCAGCACCAGGGACCCAGGCATAGCACTTTGCCATGCTCCCTGCTGCAGAGAGGAGAAGTGGAGTTCTGGTCTCCCACCCCCTTTGGCTGCATCAAGGACCCTGCACCATTCTGCGTACTTAGGCTATGTCTACACTTACTAAAGTTAGTTCAAATTAGTTAATTCGAGCTAACTAATTCAAACTAATTTTAGTTAGTTTGAATTAACTTAATTCGAACTAGAAAAATTTAGTTCGAACTAAGTAAATGCCATTCATGGCACTTGCTTAGTTCGAATTAGCAAATTGCATTGAGTTCAATGGGCCGGTTAGTTCGAACTAACATGGCCACATTGGTTAATTCGAACTAACTAGTTTGAATTAACCCCTTAGTTCGAATAGCATATTTGAATTCATTAGTTTGAATTAAGGAAGCCCTTAATTCGAACTAATTAAAGCCTAGTGTAGCCATGGCTTTAGTTAGTTTAAATTAAGCTTCCTTAATTCGAACTAACTTGCCAGTGTAGACATAGCCTTAGGGTCCTTAAGCAGCACCTCCCTTCTGCAGCCAGCAGGAGGGAGGCCAAGGGCCACTTTGAAAGCCCTGGTGGGCCACTTCTGGCCTCTGGGCCACAGATTGGGAACCACTATTTTCAAGCTGAACTATTTTCAGTTCATTTCAGAGGACACTGATGATTTTACACCACTGTTTTCAAGCTGTGGTCCGCAGACCTCTTTAGATCTATAGACTATGTCTAAGATTTCCAATGGGGTCCGCATCTCCATTTGAAATTTTTTACAGGCCTACAAATGAAAAAAGGTTGAAAACCACGCTAACTAATATGCAAGTGCTACCTTTTCCTTGGGGATTTCTGAAATGTATTATGGGGCAGTACAATAGTTGCACCACAGTTAAGATAGCATTGCAGTGATTGAAGCTATTCCTCGATCCTGCACCCTGCACATTAATGGAGTAGTTTAAACAAACAGTATTAATCCACCTCAACAGTCTACCATAACAACTATAGAGAAGCACCAAACAGCTTAGGTCTGTGTGTCCAGAGAAAGGCCATGATAACGAATTTGTTGCTGATCTGAAGCTAATAGGTTCTTTTAATTGCTTCAGATTCCGTTTAAGTTACATACCTAACATGAAGCAGATGGGCCACTGTTATTTAAAACTGCCAGAAGAGAGATAACATCCTGAATATCTTAATGAAAACAGCTGAGAGACAGCCGTGATTGTTTGCTGCAATACTTGCCATATATGGAGATATCGTTTCTCAGCACACCATAAAACATGGTTACATGCAGAGTTAAAGACTGTATTTTCCTCTATGAACAGAGCACGTTATCATAGAAAGCCAACAGCATTTGGTTTTCATGGCTGGCCATGGGAAGATTTTGTAACAGAATAAGTAAAATGACAGTGTTTTTGTCCCTACTTTATATTATGAACAGAGAACCACCATGGCCTCTTTTAAAAAAATGTTTTGTATCATGAAACTGTGTTCTCAGGGCACAATAAATGGGATGTGTTATTTAATATTAATTGAAATAATATAACTCCCCCCCCATCCCTGAAATATGGGAGTAGCTGAATTAACAGGCTAGCTCGTTACCTAGAAACCGGGTTAATGTTATTCAGATCCACCAACCAAAATGCTGGATCTAACTACTCCAGCATTGTGTAAAGACAGGCAGAAGTCAACAGCAATGAGTGTCTGTTACTATGTGCAATAACCTCACCAGCTGCCATTCTCCCATTCTTCCTGAATCTCCCTTTTGTACATCAATGTTTTTGTACACAGGCCCTGTTACTTGTTAAACTAATGGTATGGTCTTCCTTAGCAATCTGCATAACATCATTTTCCTTTGCTGGTAAGACACAAGCCTTTCCAATATGGCAGATCCACCAGTTACGTCTTAGGGGCCTTTGACGCTAAGAATCTCATTGCCAATTAGGAAGAGATTCACTGATCTGTAACAAAAGCTCCAGAGAGGCCTGACAAATTCACTACACCTAACACATTGCTTTCATAGACTATATCCAAAGAGGATCAGGTGAGATATCTAATAAAAGCTTGTGTCATATTGATCTTCATAACCATTGTAAGATACATGTCCAGATGATATTTAAGGAGCGGTGTATACATCCTAGAAAATACATTGTATAGTCTGAAACAAAGCAGGGTTGACAAGTAGGTTTTGACCATACAAAAGATGTATATTCACCTCTCTACCTTGGTTTATATGTAAAATTAGCATTACAAGCAAACTCAGTGGAAGCTCATTTGTGTACAATGTCAAGCTGAGGATGTGAAGGCAACGTAGAGCTACTACACCAGTGACTAAACCAAGGAGAGGGAGGTGATTCTGGGGACCAAACCCTGAACTTTAGGGTTACAAAAGAAGGCAAAAAGGACCCCTTTTCATCCTTCACTGGGAAAGGAAAAGGACAGTGCCTTTTGCATTCACAGAAGGAGGATCCCAGAGATGTTGGTTGGAGATGCTGTGGGATTGCTTTAGGTGAGATACACTACCTTAGACAAGGGATTTAGCCTGTTAATGTTCAGTTTAGACTCTGTCTAGGAAGCATGTTATACTTTTTATTTTATATGTAACCATTTCTCTTTCCATTATTATCCTTATTCTCTCTCTCTTAAATCTTAAAGTTTGATAATAATAAATGGATGCTTGTTTTCACTCTAAATATATCTCAGTCCTGTGGTGTTATTTTGGAGCAGATTCTCAGGTGTACCAAACAAGGTGTGTGTGCACTGTTCTTTTGGGTAACTCAGCCTACTGGATAACTTCTATGAGTGTCAAGTAAAAATTAAGGGTTGGACATTACAATGGAATGCTTAAAGAAGGCTTGAGGACTGAGGGCGCACCTATTGTTAACTTGCAAGGCAAAATAGGGCTGGCAAAACCCTGAAAATATTGTTTGGGTTGATAACAAACTGGTGGGGTCAGTGATCTGACACACCTAGTTAAACTCAAGCAAATCTTTCTGTTGCTGGAGACAGGGAAGAAAAAGATTACTTACCCAGAGAAAACATCACCAGGCCAAATGCCAGACTTCATTTTAAATGGAGTTATGACAGAGATTAATTTTTCCCTAAATTCTACATAGCAGAAAATTTTCCTACCCTCCAAGATGAAAGAAAAAGTCCTGTATTCCCAGTCTTCCTAGGACAGCTCTCAAAACTATCCAGTCCCTCAAGTTTTCATGGAAACATCTCTAAATTTAAAAAAGAAATCAATAAATGTTTTTAAACAAAACTTTTAAAAGTATAATAAAACAGGGGTTTTTGAACAGTGGTTCTTGGACCATTTGTGGTCCTCAAAGAGTCAGCTGATCATTTGATAATAGGCCTTCTCGTATTTAGAAGGCTAAAAAAAGGCATTAAATATTTCTATAATGTTACTTTTCCATGTCAGCAATTGCTATAGTTGCCACAGGGATATAAGTGAATGAGAGGGAAATCCAGGTGATTATAGAGATGGTAGTAGGTGGTCCAGTAGAGTTGTGCTATTAAGATATGGTCCACCCAATTAAAAAAAAGTTGGACATCCCCTCAGAAGAATGAATAGAGAATAGCTCAGTTGGGTTTGTTCCTGCTCCTACTGAAGGAAATGGGGTAAAACTCCCATTGACGTCTATGGGAGCAGAATCAGACCCTTTTTGAGGTGATGGCAGAAAAATATCAGATACCCATTAACAACATTTATCTTTTTAACAAGTGGGATAAACACAGGATTGCGGGGAGGGGTAGTGTCAAATCCATTATAAATGCTGAAGTAATGAACGTCAGTGAACAGTTCAAATCTGAAAATGCCCTGTTGAGAATGTAATTGTTTACACAACAGGAACAAAAACGGGGCATCAGAAGCATTAGTATAATGACAACTGTAAAGGTAATTATTATTAGCCATATTTTTGGCACCACTGATAAACACTAGTGCCCCAAATAGCACTTCTGCTTGCATTGGGGACAGATCACCACTAGAAGTCAATGTCTAACACTAAAATTGCTTGTATTCATAACTTAATTTTTCCTTCACATAGCTATTTGTGCATTTCAAGTCTCAATGCTTCTGTATTTGAGAAGTTGACTGGCAACTTGTTTTCATTCTTGATTATCTAGCAGCACAAACCCATGGGGGAGGTAATTTTTAGTTCCATTAATAACATGGAGAGCTGCAGGTCTACAATTTTCTGCAAATCCTTTCATTGCTTTTGTTTAGACTTATAACTATACAATTTCCATGTCTTTTTAAAAAAAATAAAACCTACATTACAAGTCAGATTGTGTAAATCAGCATAGCTCCATGCAGTAGAATAACCAGGATAATGTAAAAAAGTTATTTTATACTCAGCAATTGAAGATCAGACCTTTAAAATGCTTTCTTTAAAATGAGGTTTCACTGGTAAGTCAGAAATCCTTGTGTTAAGTGCCATTCAGTTGAGCGCATTGATTTTTGCTCTGCCTTTAATGGCTTCCATCTACTGTTTACTGAAACAGCTATAGAATTGGCTATAAAGAATTTTGCCCAGATGACCCCTGCCAAAAGAAAAACCCATAGGAGGAGTCTTGAGGAAGTAGAGAGAATGTTGAGGGGAAACTCTGCAAGCTTCCAACATTAAGGAGACAATGGTTGTAATGTTCAGGAAGCTCCCACCTACAATGGGCCAAAGGGAGAGACCTGATGAGCCATTAAGGAGACAATGATTGTTCACACCCTCCTGTCTAAGGCATTCCTCCAGAATGACACAAGTTAAAGTATAGATATAACACCAAATTCCTCACTAAATAACTTCTAATATAAATACAATTCCTAGACATAAACTATATAATCATTCCCAGAAAATTACTACCTTTCTATTGATACCAAACATGATATAGTTCCTATGGATTATAGCATTTACAAGATATCCATAGAAAATAATATCATAAATGCTTCCTTAAATCCAGACAGTGTCACACAGGGCTCTGCCCTGCCCTTTGGGGGGCATGCCAAGCTCCCCCTGTGCCTCCCCCGGCAGGGAGGGCATTGGTGTAGTCCTGGGGTAACCCTAAGTCAACTTAGGGCTACCCCACGTCTACACTGGCTTAATTCGACTTTAAAAAGTCGAATTAAGCCTTAAATCTAGTGGAAAGGAGGTTTAATAAAGTCAACTTAATTTTCATTAAGTCAACTTAAGCAAGCTGCTTAAGTCGACTTAAGGAAACTGTAGTGTAGATGCAGGGTAAATTAAGTTGACTTAAGCAAGCTTAAGTAAACTTAATTTACAAGTGTAGACGCAGCCTATGAGTGCCTACCTCAGGGTAGACTACCAAAAACAGGGCAGACGCCCCCAAAGTGGTGGTGTGTTCTCTAATTAGATTTCAGCAAGCCAGAAACAATTGTGAACTTCTGGTTCAGTATACCAATCTTACCATGGAGTCCATTAGATTGTCCAGTCTGTCTTACTACTCAGAGAAACTGGACCTAGTGATAATGGTCACTTACACCACAAATCACGCAATATTGAGGTTGCTTCTGGTCCCAAGAGACTCGTCATGTACCCCAGATCAACTGGTACCCTAGATTCTTACACCAAAAACAACACTTGTAGCCAGTCCTGTAATAAACTATGCAAAGGTCTACTTATTAAGAAAAAGAAATTATGGTTAATTACAGATTAAAGCAAGCAAACATTTACACACAAATTAATTATCTTCTAAATCCTAAGAGTGACAGAATTGTAGTGACCTGTCAATTCAAAGTGTCCTTCAGAGCAGACCCATGAGGTAACCCCTGGTGATCTCTGACTTCAGTTTGATGACTCTGGCCTTGAGAGAGAGAAGATGTTCCAAAGGGGTAGCCGTGTTAGTCTATTGCGGCAAAGCAATTTTACAAGGAGTCAGGTGGCACTTTTAAAGACTAATTTATTTATCTCATAAGCTTTTGTTGGAGAAATCCCACTTCATCAGATGCTTGAAATTCTGATGAAGTGGGATTTCTCCCATGAAAACAGAGGAGAGACATGGAAAATTTTCCTGGGACTTTTATTTCCTTCATTCTGCTTCCTTGCATGCGGTATGTCCAAGGTGTGATAGAGCAATTAACCAATCCTTTGTATTGTGATGTTCCTTGATGGCCCATCTGATTTTGATAGTCCTTCTAGATGGGCAGAGGGGATGATGTCAGTGCCTGGGTTCACAAGTTCAGTGCAAATATTTTCAGTTATAAAGCAAAAACTTACAAGTTTTCTTATTGCTGGAATACCGACATTACCAGTGAGCTTGATGCCTGCAGCAATTTACAAGCATTTCACAGAGTCTAAACACTAAATGCATTCTTGCAAGATGAATACCTATTTTGAGCAAAAATAACCGAGATGAACTGGTCTTGTCTCCAGCAATGAGTTTGTTCGTTCTCAGCTGATGCCTATAGTCTTGGCAAATGCCAGGTCTGCCAGCTTCACAACTGGATATTTCTCTAGTTGCACAGAAGCTGCTGTAGAGGGGCCCAGGATTAGGCAATAGCCTGTATTTCTGAGTGGAGAAATCAGGGGAAATATGGAACTGGTGCTTCGGAGCGCAATATCTTGCCTGGCGTCCCTCACTTCCACTTCTAGCCCTTGAACTCTGCCATCCTCCATCCACACAGAGTTCCTGTCATCTTTGGGAGAAGAAGGGCAGGAGGAAGAGGAGAGTTGTGCAGTGGAGGTGGTGCTCCTCTCTTTGGCATGGAGAAAAGGGGAAGATTCAGGGATGGAATTGCTCCATCTCTACATCACATGGAATGATTAATTCTTGTACCATGAGAGAGACAGACTGTGCAGTGTGGTGCTGAGCAGCTCCAAGGCTGAGCCTCACTGCAAGGCCAGTTTTGGGAAAGTTTTGAAGTGTGGATCGCAGCATTCTTGCAACACCCAAGTACAGTTTCCTAAGTGCTTTTAGAAACTCCAAGGACATCTTGTTGCAATACTCCCATAATAGGCACACTTCTTTTTCATAATTCATAAAAGGAAACCAGACTAATTAGGAATCTGTAAATTTGAGTAATAAGTTTTGATCACAATGCCTGCTCTGTGTTGACAATTACAAGGAAACTTGGTGTTTCAACCCTTTGTCTCCATAGAGCTGCTGGTTTTCTTTGAACTATTAACCAATATATCTTAGCCACCTCCAGCTTTTTATCAGAAATTATCTGTTTAAAGATGGATGAGATATTGGACCCAGAAGTCCATTCCTCTCCACCATAGGGAAAGGATCCAGTCCCCTGAAGTACAGAAAACATTGCTGAGACAAATTCCAAAGGGGCAGCCATGTTAGTCTAGGTGAACAAAACAAACAAGGAGTCCTGTGGCACTAACAAGACTAACAAATTTATTTATCATATGAGTTTTCATGGGAGAAAATCCCACTTTGTCATATTAGTCTTTAAAAGTGCCACAGGACTCCTTGGGTACATCTACACTGGCAAGTTAGGTCGACTTAAGCCTCTTTAAGTTGACCTAAACAAAGCCACATCCACACTGGGCTTTTATTAAGTTGACTTAAGCACTTGCTTAAGTCGACTTAATAAGAGCTTAAGTCGACTTAATAACACCACCTTTGAGATCGACTTAAGCTTTAAATTGACTTCTTAAATCGACTTAAAGCCAGTGTGGACGGGGATTAGCACTAAGTCGACCTTATTAAATTGACTTAAAGCTGTTACGTCAACTTAACAAGGTTTTCTTAAGTTGACAAAGTATTGCCACTGTGTTAAGTCAACTTAACAAAGTCAGCTTAACTTTGCAAGTGCAGACATAGCCCTTGTTTGTATTGCTGAGACAGTTACATAAACTAGGGACTCAGAAACATTATAGTCATAGTAAGTCAGCTGAGAAATATGTTAAAGTACAGATTCTAAGAGTCACTCTTAGTAGTCTCTCCTAGTCCAGGAGAGGGTTCCTTAGGAACTCTCCAAACTTCCAGTTAGGCAATTTGGCCAGATCCTACTCCCGCTGAAGTAAGAGAAAGGTTTTGCCATTGCCTTCTGTGGGAGCAAGATTGGGCCCTTTCTTTCTACAACAGCAATTAGCTCTACTGCATGCGAGCTAAAAATAGACAAATCCATTCATGCAGTTTTACATATATCAAAATATTATTTTCTATACAGAGGGTTGATTCCCAAAATGGCACCAGGATTAGGTGATAAATTAATTTGCTATTTGTATTCACAAACTCTTCCAGCTGGTTTAATTCTCATAAGTCACCATAATTTATTAACAGTGAAGTGAGAAAAGACATGAATCAGCTTAATGTGCAATAAGTAGGGCATTGTCATAGCAACAAGATGCAGAATGTTTTCTGCTGTTTATGTATAGTTTGTTTTATCCTGAACCTTACGTTACTGCTTGGAACAACTGAAATTAGAAATGTCTTGTTTTGAACTCTTCCCCTATTTCAGTGTATTTTTTAAATGCTTAAAAATAAACATGAGAGAGTCTGAGTGTCTCTTCGGGAAAGGGCTAATTATATGCAGTTAATAAGACTCCCTAGAAACAGAAGATGTGATTCTGCTTTCACTGCAATGTTCTTCACTATACTGTCATTAACTCCTGATTTACATCAGTGCGAATCAGAGTCAGGCTTCCCTGTTATTCATGTAACCACTGACTGGGGGTGGGAGGGAGGTTCTTTTTTGAAAGGAAATAATTCCATATCGGACCTCACACAATACATGTTAATGCATTAGAATGATGTTGTGTTTTCATAAGCTCAGTGTGGACATAAGAAGAAGTTAAATAAATCAAACTAAATTGGAAAGAATTTTTATTTGTTGATTTAAAATAGTTATACTGATAAGTTCCAAAGGGATAGCTGTGTTAGTTTAGTTCAGCAAAACAAACAAGGAGTCCTGTGGCACCTTTAAAGACTAATAAATTTATTTATTGCATGAGCATTCGTGGGAGAAAATCCCACTTCATCAGATGCTTTGAAGATGGGGAATTTACAGAATGGGAAGAAAATAAATGCAGGGAAGTGCAAGACATAGGATCAATTTGCTCTAACAGTCTGATCTGATCTTATAACTTACACTTCCCTGCATTTATCTTCTCATTCTCTAAGTTCCCCATCTTCAAAGTGTCTGACGAAGTGGGATCTTCTCCCACGAATGCTCATGCAATAAATAAATTTATTAGTCTTTAAAGGTGCCACAAGACTCCTTGTTTGTTATTCTGATAAGAATTTCTTAGATGAAAGCTATATTCCATGCATTTTATGTACCAGAAGTTAATGGTTTTCAGGGAGTCAACCTTTACTTCAAAGTTAATTTTAATTAATCACTCACTTCCCTAAAGTGAATGATCATTGAACATTGAGATCTGGGTTTTGAAGAAAAGCTAAGGATTTTATTAAGTCAACTTAACTTTTCTAGTGTAGACGTAGCCCCCTTGTCAACCTTACTAAGTTGACTTTAAGCCCTCAGAGGCTGCCCGGCAGCTGGAGTGCCAGCAATTGTCAGCACGGTGGCGCGCCAGCTGCTGGGCAACCTCCGGGGGACTGCCCAGCAGCTGGAGCATGGGTCTTGGGCAGAAAAGAGCCCCGTGCTCCCTTCTCCCTGGGACTGCTCTCCCGGGGAGAAGGGAGCCAGGATGAGCCGCTAGCGGCTTCCTGTGGAGAAGGGAGCAGGGGCTCCCTTTTCCCCCTGCCCTAAGTCAACTAAGTCGATTTAGGGCATCCACACTGCTTAAGTTGACTTAAGAAGTCGACTTAAGCATTAAAGTCGACTTTACACTAGGTTTTATAAAGTCAACTTTAAATTTCCTTAAGTCGACAAGCAGCAGTTTAAGTCGACTTAAGGAAACGCCAGTGTGGACACAGAGTAAATTAAGTTGACTTAATTTACTAGTGTAGACACACCCAAACATACTAAGAACATTTCTGGTTCATACAAATAGGTCCAATTTCTTGTACTGGTGCAGCTCTGACCAAAATTTACCCTTAATATATTGTATTGACCTTCTTGGCCACTGCCACTACCCCACAGGATCATAAAAACTAGAAATTAAAGAGATCAAGAAGTTCATCTAGGCCCATCTGATAGAGTTTCCTGCAATATATAGATACATGCTTTATTCACTCTATTATCTTTAATTTATTTAATTATCTAAAAGAATGTGAACTCTCTTGGGAGACTGTTGCACAGTCGTATAGGACTAGCCATCAGAAAGTACCTGATGTTTAATCTATCTTCCTTCTATTTGTGTTCTAAGACTCTCACTAACACAAAATCCTTTTGCACTATGCTAAATAATTTCCTCTCTGATTTTGAGCCTGATTGTCCTTTACTTCCTATGGTGAGGGAAAAGAAAACCCACTTTCTGGAAACTGCTACAGTCACCTTATGGAGTTTCCTCTCCTCCTTCAATGTTGAGGCATCTTAGGTCCTGTGCTTTATGTTCTGTGTTTTCTCCATTCCTCACCACAGCATGGTTAATGTATTTCTATGTTCTCCTACACAACTCTAAGGGATGTAAAAGTTCCAAAGGAGGAGGACCTTGTGTTGATTGAAGCATTAATTCTGGTGCAAAAGTCATAATAGAAATACACCAAGTTAGCTAGGACACATACTGCCCAGTGTAGTTGCTAACTGGCTACCTTAGTTATCACTTGGACAATGCACTTTCCAATTTTTACTCATCACGAGTCAATTGTTCCAGTCATTAGACTGTTGTTGTTCTTTATGAACTCTCTCCTATGTACCTACAACTTTCTGGTGTTCAGAACTGAGTGCAAAATTGCATGTACCGTCTAAGGCTTAGTAGCTTTGTAGACGTTTGGAAGTTGGTTTTGATGTTAGATAAGTATACATGGGAGGCCAACTCCTCAGCTGTTATAAATCAATGTGGCTCTGCTGAAGTTACTGAAGCTACACTGATTTACACCAGTTGAGGATTTTACCTATGGAATCCAAAATGCTGAGAATTTCAAGGCAGGAACTCTTTACTATATGTTTGTACAGAACCTAGCCCAATGGGAATCCCAATCTCCCTGGTGCTATTGTAACACAAATACTGTATATTTTGTTGCAGTCCTAGAGGAATGCCATTTCCAAACAGAGATTCACATTCATTTATCATTACCAGCCACTATTTTCCTTCTATTTTTCTCTTCTACACCAAATACATAAATAAATTCTATCATCTCCCAGTTATCTTTATCTTCTCCTCACCCACTTTCTATGGTGGCTTTGGCCCACTCCTGTTTTCCCCTTCCATCTTCCCTGAATTACTATTCAGTCACATGGCTCATTACTGTTTCCTCATTCCCTGGTATTACTTGTTATATTTACTTATAATTTTTCTTACATAAGACTGTGTTCAGGACAGGATCTGTGTCTTTTTCTGTGTTTATATAGTACAATGGAGCTTTTGGGTCTACAGCAATGCAAATTAAACATTTTTATTTCATTATTAAAAAGTCAGACAATTTTATTACCCTAGTAAAATTAATGAACAAAGTAATTTAGAAATCAAAACTCATGTCAAGGTACAGTTAATAAATGTTCACCATTACTAACCTGGTGCTGCTGAGCTTCATCATAAAGTTAATTAAATAGTGAAAGACCTGGGCAGCCTCAGTCTAGAAAATGCAGTGGTTAATTCAATCCATGGTGCCAGACGCCCAAAGCAAGCAAGATGTGAGCATTCTGAACAAAAAGTGTCTGCAGAAGACAGCCATCTAGAAATATTGGTCTTCTTTTCAACAACTGTTTGCTTTATGTCAGCCAGAGTTAGATGAGGGTCTGAGTTGACTCTAGATTTAGATTTCAAACAAGATCCTAGTTCAGACTTCTTTCTCAAAAGCTGTTGGATTCTACATCCTTCAAACTTGGTCTTAAGGACACCTTCACAATAGCTCAGACTCCTAAAATCCCATATGGACTAATCTCTGTTGCTAATCACTGGGAAGTCCATTCCTGGCACCATAAGCCAGATTCCACAAAAACCCACTTCCAGTGGGCCAGCCTCAACTTCCCTTCCATCAGTTCTTGCTCCAGGGCTGGCATTTGAACAAACATTCCATGGTGGCTTCAAGCAACCAAATGGACATTTGTAGTGTCCTCAGGTGTTAAATCACTGTTCCATGTCCAGCCAAAGGTTTCATTTCCCACAACCCCATATATAAAATAACATTAACTAACCACATTACATAATATTTTCCATAGGCAGTCTCAGCAGAGGCCAAGAAAGGCATCACACGGTTCCACTGAGGGCTTTTTTTTTTTTTTTGGCGGTGTGATCATTTGCCCCTTGGGAAATAGTCTGAGACCAACACATTCCACATAGTAGGCCATCAAAAAGACATCACACAGTAATGAGTTTCATTGAGTAGTGGTCTAAAAGACTTTAACAATCCCCTGAGCAATCTGGTCCATCAAAATACACAGCTTTCAGAAATGATGAATGAGTTGTCATTGTTTTGACCACTTAAATGAATATGGGACGGTCATTCCTATCATGTTATTTTTACTGCTTGAACTAGGCCTTATGCTCTTTAAGTTTATAGTATCTGGTTTGACTGATTAAATTTCAGGTGGCTTCTCCATGAACAGAAGATGATTAGAATTGACTTGCAAAGTTTTTTGTTTTTAACTGTGATGCCTGTTTCCTTTTTTCTTCTTTATGATGTATGAAGAAGGCCTGGAGGATTTCCTTTTCTCTGACTTTGCAGGAGAACCATAGGGAGCCATAAGGGGTGTTTACCCTGAGTTGGTAAGGCCTTACCTGAAGGCTTCCTTTATTCGAGATGTCAAAAGAGTTATTCACATTAAGTAGGTGTTAATGCAAACAAACAGCTGCCTGGAAACAGTTAATGCAAACAAACAGGGGTTCATGAAGAAAAGCAGGTACAATTGCTTTGGCAGAGATGTTGACTACAAATTGCTCACTGAATTTTCTTGGAAAAAAAAATCATCCAAATCTCCAGGTGCTTATCACAGGCTGAAAACACACAGACCGAAGGTTATATAACACCACTCTTCCCTAAGCCAATCCTTTCTCTCAAAACATAAGTTGCACCTTTATATAAAGCATAACAAGAAAATAGCTTTCCCCATTAACTCATCCACATCCCTCAGTGAATCCCTTCTAGAATGGCTTGGAAAGATAGAAGAACATGGAAATGGGTCTCAAAGATCAAACCTATGCTCTCTTACGTGGGATGGGGAAATGAGTGTCACAGATTATAACTCCCCCTCATGGAAAGCTCCATGCCTCCAGCTATCTATCATTCTAAACCTCATGAATAGAATATTGGGGAGAAATCATTCCAATTATTTTCAGAGCTACCCAAGGGAATTAAACACCTGATTTTCAGTGAGTTGTGGGTACCCAAAACCTTTTACAAATACCAGTCTTAATGTTCATGAAACTAGACTGAGAGCACTGAGGACTGACTTCCTCTATCCAATGGCAGAGAATTTATAGTGCCATGGGAACCTTCCTTACCATAGTCCTTCTGGTATGCCTCAACATTAGTCTGTAAGGACCATCTTTGTTGACAAGAGAATCGTTTAGATTCCCTTTTAGCTCTTTTTTGACAAATCTGTCAACAGGGATGGCAAGCAGACTGAACATTGCACAGGTTAGTGATATGGATACTTGACCACTAGGCCTCTGATCTTCAGGTCTTCAGATATGTTAACGGCTATTATAGAAAGGATAGTAATCATTTGTGTTTCAGGTAAGAAGTATTGAGCTCAATCTACATCAAGGGAGATTTAGGGTAGGTATTAGAAAAAAATTTCTACTTAAAAGACTAGTTAAGCACTGGAACAGGCTTCCAAGGGAGGTTGTAGAATCCTCAGCACTGGAGATTATTAAAAACATATTGTTCAACAAAGACTGCTCAGGAGTGGTCTAGGTATATTTGGTCCTGCAGGGGGCTGTACTAGATGATCTCTCAGGGTCCCTTCCAGCTCTCCGTTTATTATGAGTCTATGGTTAGGAGAGGGGAGGAAGATCTTCTGTATTTTATACATAAAACATGGAGCTGATAGATCTTGGAATAAGGGATTTTTAAAAACTGAATATTGCCATCTGAGGGTGAAAGTAGGTGAGAAATGAAAAAGGGAGGAAGCAGACTTCCTAGATACCTAATTTCTGCATAAAATTTTAAATTCTTCTAAATATAAAAATTATACCCAAGAAGATGCAATACTTTACTTTTGATGTTTTAGATCATCAGATTGACTTTTTGGAGACCTGGGATTTCTAGTATTCTTCTTGTCTTGATTATTTTTACTCTTCATAAAACTTAGCTCATGGAATTTGGAGATGGGCAACAGGGGGCAGGGAAAGGGGACGAGCTATTATATTAAATAGTCCCAATTAATAGTATGGATGATTCCCTGCTGCAGTAGTTTTCAGATTAATCTATGGATTACCATGGTATACATAACCTGTTCTCATGACTGAAAGAGTGAAATTTTTTGAGACCCGAACTCTGCAGGACTGTTGGAGAGAGGACCCATAAAACAATTCTCTGCTCTGAAGTGGTCTGCAGGAAAAAAAATATTTTTGCTTTGCCTTTAATGGTTTCCACTTACTGTTTATTGAAACAACCAGAGAAGGGCTGTAAAGACTTTCACCCATGTGACTCCCTCACAGAAAAGCCCATGGCAGGGGCCTTTAGGGCCTTTAGCCCGTGGGCTGCATGTGGCCTGTGGAGTTACTTCCTGTGGCCCGCAACAACTCCTGGAATTTGTAAAATAATTATAATTTATAATGTAAAATTTTAAGTGTGTTTGTTTGCTTACTCTTTGTCTTTCTGATGATACCTCCATCTTGACTTTTAATAGCATACTATATTATATTACTCTTCATTTTTCTCATGTTTGATTAGACTTTTGTATCATTGTATGAAAAGTTTCAGTGATGTGGCCCTTGGGCCAATATCCTAGTCCTTGTGTGGCCCTCATGGTGATTTTGAGTTTGAGATCCCTGCTTTAGGGTGTGGAGGGAATGGGGAGGAAGGTTCCAGGTTTCTCGTTATGGAACACTCCTTCAGCCAATGCTATTCAATATTTTCATTAATGATTTTGTGTAAAATATGCTTATAAAATGTGCAGCTGACACCACCCTGGGAAGAGTTACAAGCACTTTGGAGGACAGGATTAGAATTAAAAATGATCTTGACAAATTGGAGAATTGGTCTGAAATCAACAAGAAGAAATTCAATAAGGATAAGTGCGAAGTACTTCAGTTAGGAAGGAAAAAATTCAAATGTACTGATACAAAAATGGGGAATGACTGACTAGGCAGCAGTACAACTAAAAAAGAACTAGGGGTTACGGTGAATCACAAACTGAATATGAGCCAGCAATATGATGCAGTGGCAAAAAAGGCTGATATTATTTTGGGCAGTATTATTACAGGAGTGTCGGATGTAAGACAATGAAGAATTGTCCCAATCTATTTAGCAGTTGTGAGACCTCAGCTGAAGTACTATGTCCAGCTTCAGGTGCCACACTTTAAGAGAGATGTGGAGAAGTAGGAGCAAGTTGAGAGGAGAATTACAAAAATGATAAAATGTTTAAAAAGTTGACCTGACGTCTGAGGGAAAGTTAAAAAACTGTGCTTGTTTAGTATTCAGAAAAGAATAGTGGGTGGGGACCTGATAACAGTCTTCAAATATACTAAGGGCTATTATAAAGAGGATGGTGATCAGCTGTCCTCCACATCCACTGAAGGTAGGACAAGCAGTAATCAGCTTAATCTGCAGCAAGGGAGAAAGAACTTTATAAGGATAATTAAGTACGGAAATTAGCTGTAATGGGCTCCCAAGAGAGGTTATGGAATCACCATTATCAGAGAGTTTTAAAAACAGATTAGATAAATATATGTCAGGGATGGTATAGATATACTTGGTCCTGCCTTAGTGTGTGTGTGGGAGGAGTGGTGGTGGGGCTGCATTGGATGACTTCTTGAGATCCCTTCCGGCCTTCCATTTCTATGATTCTGTCTATTGTTTCTTATGGTCCATAGGAAAGCAAGGGACAACCAGGTTCCTGAAGGACCCACAAATACTGTAAAAGGACCCACAAATACTGTAAAATACTGTAAGTGCAAAATGTGGTTTAAAGCCACCTTTGCCCCATCTCCATTTCTGCATTAAATTCAAGATTGGAGTAACACACAATCAGGCCCCTGCTCTTGACTTAATTAGACAGAGCATAAGTTCCCAACCTTATTTTGAATCACTTGAACCATTCAGAGTTCTCTGATAATGCCATTTCTGATAGCCTGCTACCTTCATATTCTCTGCTGCTGGTGTCACTCAGGACCTCACATAACAAGAGGAAGTTTTCCCTGAAGACATAACTGCTATGGAAGAAATTTAGATTCCTTTGTCCCCAGTTGAAATAGGAAAGGTGCATTAAAGTCAAGACTGACCCAAATCAATGCAATAAAAAATAAGGGATTCAAACACAACAAATTTTGGGGGAGGTAAAGGGGGGACACCAAAGATATTCCTCACCTGGGGTGTCATTTGGTCTCCAGCCCTGGTTGCAAATGTGATATAAAAACCTATATGCAGTAATATGAACCAAAACCCTGAATTTCATTTTCCCTGAACTTTGGGGGGAAATCGCATTCTGTTTTAATCTAGACTAGAGTAGCTCTAAACCATGAAGTTCAGAAGTACAGGATCTGAATTTCCAGTGCCTTGAGTAGACATTAACCTGACTGCAAAGTGAGCATAAACAATGAGAGTGTTAGGGCATCTTAAAGACTAACAAATTTCTTCAGGCATAAGCTTCATGGGCTGCAATCTACTTCATCAGATGGAAAGTGGATTGCGGCTGATGAAGTGGGTTGCAACTCATGAAAGCTTAAGCCCGAAGAAATTTGTTAGTCTTTAAGGTGCCACAGGACTCTCATTGTTTTTGCTGTACACCGACTAAGATGGGTACCTCTCTGGAAAGTAAGCATAGAATGTTACCCAACAAAATAGTAGTGTTTTATGCAAGTCATCAAAAGAAATTTGGAGCCCAGTGTTCATCATGTTCACTAGATTCCCACCTTCTCCTGTTCCATCCCATTTACAGATGTTTTGGGTAGATCCCTTTTCCTTCCCTCTTATCAGTCATGGTTTTACATCCATTTTGTAATCACTTACACCATGGCACAGTAATGGCACCAGATGAAAGACTGCAGAGAACCAGGCTTATTGGATCAAAGATAGTGGGGTCACTACGATTTATAAAGTGTAAAAGCCTCACCTCATGAAAAATGTCTTAGCTCTAATAAAGTAAATGGAGCTATCCTGATTTATATCAGCTAAGGAATCTGGCTGTAGAACTAGAAAGCTCCAAAAGGAGAAAAGTAGCTACTGTAGTACAGAAGGGTATTAAACATGAAAAGTATAGAGAAGACCAAGCAAATCTTTGTCTGTAACCCCGTGTCATTCAAATGCCAGAGGACACTTGATAAAACTAAAAAACAGTGAACACATTAATAAAAGCAAACCTTTTGTGCACAACATGTAATTAACCTGTAGAACACACTTCCAGGGTATTGTTGAATCAAACTGCTCAATTAGACTTTTAAAGGGCTTGAACGTTTACATTATTGAGACTTACACCTATGGTTTCATTAGCCAGCATAAAATGACAATCGCTATCAATTGCCGTGCTTCAGACTGGACATAAGATGATCATTCAGCTGAAGTTAGGAAACATTATACTATATTGTACTGTCAGAAGTACTACGGGGAAGTGGAGTACACCTTTCAATAAAGCATCCAACGGGGGGCACTGTCAGAAGCAGTATATTAGATGAGATGGACTTTTGGTCTAGTACGGAAATCCAGTTTGTGAAACACGGCCAAGTAATGCTTCTCTACCCAAAACTATCTTAAAAGGAAAACAGAACTCCAATATGAATGGAAAGTTGGATTTTTCTTGCATTACTCACACAGAAGTATATTAGCTGAATAAAATATAGGGCTGATGGCAAAGATTAATAATTTCATAATTAGGCACAAATAGTATAAGAGCATCAAGACAACACGACTGCTTTTTTTAAAAAGTCTAATAACATTGTGTGTGGAAAATATTACTTTTATAACATTGCATTTCAAGTTACCTCAAGCCTTGCTGATGTTAGCAGATATTGCTGGGGCTATTTAAATTTATAATATGTATACAGCTCTTCTGGGATTGATAAGATTTAGGTAAAAAAAACAAAAACAGACCATGATAATTTGAGTCATTTTTTGCCAACTCCTTCATTTACCTGCTACAGCTTTTCAGGTGCTCCACTCAGTTCTAACAGAGTAAGAACACCAGCAGCATTGTTAAATAAACAGACTGCAGCTGTGTATGGAGACCTTTTTGTTTTATTAACAACACAGACAGCACATATGAGGCCTCAACAAGGCATAGGACAAATCTCTGTAGGAGGACTGTCAGAATTTTAAAATTAAAGGTTGCCACCTACTGGTAAGTCTAGAATATGACTTTTAGATATAGATATGATTTAAGAATACATTTTTTTTGTTCCATTTAAGATTTTTAAAATACATAGCTTTGCACTTTCACTAAACTTTTCTACAACGTAGTCAGTAAAATCTCTGTTCTTAAATTGTTTTATTCAAACTCCTATAATGTGGCTTTTTAATTCCCTTAAATGCTGCCTGCCTAGTGATATACAGAACTTACCGGTACATACTGTATGATGTAACTCTTCCACAATACCCTTTTCCTTTCATTCATCTACAGTGTTGATGAATCTGTGTATTATCCAGTGGATGGTAATAAAATCCTCCATAAACTTCTCTTGACATAAAAATGAGGCAACAAACAACATTATTTATCACAGCATTCTTTTATCATCCATTACAATAGTAATTAGAGGACATTCTAATTCCTTATTTCTTAAATTAACCTTCATGCTGAATTGTATCATTAAGGACAAACCTGGCTAAGGTGACGCGAAGCTGTCCCTCCCCAAAGCCAACTGCTAGAGTCACTGAAGAAGAACGACAACAGATTCCTGTGGCACTTTTAAAGACTAACAGATTTATTTATCGCATGAGCTTTTGTGGGAGAAAATCCCACTTCATCAGATGTTTTGAAGATGGGAAACTTACAGAATGGGAGGAAATTCAATGCAGGGGAGTGTATGACATAGCATCAGGTCAGGCTGTAACAGCAAATCAAAATAGGTGTTAGGATTCAAACACTGGGGAACAGCACATAGAGGAGGGTGAGGTCAAATTACTTGTTATAACGAGAGAAAAATCCATAGTCCCTGTTTAACCCCAAGACAACTGAGTCAAATTTGCATATAAGTTCGAGTTCTGCAGTTTCTCTTTGAAGCTGTGATTTGTTATTCATCTGTTTCAACACAGCTATTAACAAGTCGTCAAGGGAGTGAGCAGGGAGATTGAAGTGTTCCCCTATTGGTTTTGTAGGGTTGCAATTTCTGATGTCAGATTTGTGTCCATTTATTCTTTGGCGCAGAGACTGTCCTGTTTGTCCAATATATAAGGCAGAGGGGCATTTCCGGCACATGATGGCATAAATCACATTGGTGGATGAGCAGGTGAACGAGCCCTTGATGGAGTAGGTGGCTTGATTAGGCCCTGTGATGGTGTCATCAGTGTAGATATGAGGGCAAAGTTGGCAGCGTGTCTTGGGGTTTAACAGGGACTATGGATTTTTCTCTCATTACAACAGGTGATTTGACCTCACCTTCCTCTGTGTGCTGTTCCCCAGTGTTTGAATCCTAACACCTATTTTGATTTGCTGTTACAGCCTGACCTGATCCTATGTCATACACTTACCTGCATTTAATTTCCTCCTATTCTGTAAATTTCCCACCTTCAAAGCATCTGACAAAGTGCGATTTTTCTCCCACGAAAGCTCATGCGATAAATAAATCTGTTAGTCTTTAAAAGTGCCACAGGACTCTGTTGTCTTTCTACAACAGACTAACACGGCTACCCCTTTGGAAGGAGACCAGGCTCTCAAAGAAAATAGTCCTGGCTGTCAGGGACCCCCAGCTGAACTCAGATCTTGCTTGTTGCCCTCAGCAGTTTCAGCTAATGAAGCTGGCCTCCTGATTGGCTGGAGAGTCCAGTAGGCACATTCTTAAACCCTGCAGTTACTCTGGGATGTAGAATATTTAGGAGTATTCTAGCTCTGTGCTTGCTGTTCTCTAGTGCCTGGGTTCTGAGTCTTATTCCTGTTGGTGCTTTGGTTTTCTGTTGTGGCTCCTTCCCTAGATTTGGTCTTTGGTGTCTGACCTCTGGCTCCAACTTGCTCCCTGGACCTAGCAACTTAGCACCTGCTTTGGGCTCTGGTCACTACATCGCCCACCTTGATTATTAGGGAACACAGCCCATAGCAGGATCAATGGTCTTGGCCTTCCTTTGGAGACAAGCCCTCTTTTCTATTTGTGAGGTGAAGGGAGAGAAAATCTGCATGGTGCTTTCTTGTCCCTGTATAGCCTTCCCTATAAGAAGAAATGATGTGGGCCAGTATCGTTAGCTTCTCCTTGGCAGAGTAAGTGCTTTCTCAGCACACTCGTTGATTCAGGCTGTTTTTTGCTGGATATTATGGAGATGGCTATTTTCTTGTAAGGCTTTAGAAGACTTTTTTGTAGATGTTCTTCATATCTTGTATTACAGCTGCATGGTGTGCATGCATTTCTCTTTTAAATACGGACTGTATGTGATATGGGCCATTCATAGTACAAATATGTACCTATGGCACTTCCTAAAATAGAATTTGACCTAAAAGCTGCTGACTACTTGGAGTGGATCACCAATTTTTGGATAAAACATTACATCTTAACAGCTACTAAAGAATGATGTTGATATAACTGTTGCAAATGCATGATTAGTATCTCCCTCTTTTTGATGTGCTGATTCTATTAAGTGAATTAAGCAGGGGCACTGATTTGAGACTAGATTCCTATAACTGCATTGGAAATCCATTATAAAATTCGTTGAAACATTTTGCTTCTTTAGCTTTGTGTGCCAAATTTGAGCACAATGCATGTTGTATACTCCTTTTTAGTAGGGCAAACTATGCCAGAAATGTTATAAAAGCCTCCTAACTATAGCAGCGCTCTTTTAATTAAAAAAAAAAAAAAAAAAGTCTGCTTGGAAAAAGCTTAGTCAAACATTTCTTCTGATCTACAATTTGAGCCAGGGGAAAAAAAAGGTGTAGAGTTTCCAGAGTAAAATTATCTGCTACTCAGGGTCTGTCTACACCTTGCACTACAAGCTGGGCTGTAAATCTTCAGTGCCCTGGAGTGTCGCAGACTTGCTGTCCATGTGGATTCTCCTGTTACACACAAGTTCCGTATTGCACCTTAACAGGCTGCTGATTCACACCTCAGTATGTCAGTCCACAGGAGGGAATTTCTAATGCATAGCAGCCAGCTCCATGAGGACAATTCAATGCATGGAATACTGTAGATTTACAACCCAGCTTACTGTACAGCATGTATAGGTAGAGCAATGTCCTCTTAGTACCATTCACAGTACTCATATGCTTCTCTCCTCCACCCCTACAATAGCAGAGCATCTCCCACTACTCAAGTTCCAAAGTTCAGCAAAACAAACATGGAGTCCTGTGGCACTTTTAAAGACTAGCAAATTTATTTTTTCCATGAGCTTTCATGGGTGAAGTTCTAATTTGTCAGAGGCCAGCCTGGAGAAAAATTGGGGAGGGAGGGTTGGTTGTCTTTTTACAAAGATGTATCAAATTACAAGACAAAATAGTTTAGGGTTTAAGGTTTACTGTGGCACAAAGCCTGAACCTGCTCCCACTAAAGCAAACCATGGGGTAAGTAACATTAAATCACTTAGTTCACCATTTGTTGCCCAGGGGGAGAATGGCACAGAATAAATCACAAGGATGAGTTGGGACAAGAACAGGGGGGAACAGGAATTGAGGATTGGAATGCCAACAGGAACAGAGGAAAAATGAAAGAGGAAAAGGAACAGCAGGATATGATGCAGATGTAAATTATTTTCCAAGATCTCAGTCCACTCTTGATCCAGTGCTCTTCTAATGGACAGCTGTCAGCTCCATCTGTTCTGCCCTTATATAGGAGGCAGTCTCCAGGCAGATTACACACCATGACTTCTTTCTGCCATAGCTCAAATAGAAAAGGTGGCTTAGGCCTGAAGAAGGCACATCAAGATGGTGCCTGAAAAACAAGGAAGAGTCATATGTCAAATTGCCTTGCTAGATATAAAAGACCTGTCCAGCACTGTGAGGCAAGGAAATACTATTATTTTCCGCTATCTGAAAAATGGGGTTCTGAGGTACAAAGAAAGCTTAAGCAGGAAACTGTATACAGGTCTTCTAAGTTAGTGCTCTATCTGCTGGACTAATCTTCTCAGCAGATATATAGAGCAAGATAAGACCTTCCAGTGAATGTGTCCACCCTGAATTGTGCTTGAACTCAAGCACCCAATCTAAGTCCATTGACTACACGCTCAGCATGACTTGGTTCCCCTCCCATTCCGTGTATAACCACCTCATACTCATTTAAAATATCTACTACACTACATACTCCACACTATTCCTAAGAATAGAAACCCTCCACAGAACATACAGCTTCAAACACTTTATAAATCGCACTGAGGCAAAGTGATAGATATGCCAGTGAGATCTATTCACAAGGAAGAGTCTTTTCGGTTTTTCCTTTTTCACTAGCAAAGGGATCCACAGGTTGTTCCCTACAAGCCTCCCTGTTCTGGGGTTTACAGGAGAAATTATCAACCCTCACTTGTGAAAACAGGCAACAGTTAAAAAATAAAATAAAAATCACATGCTCGTATCAGGGCCCAATCTCACCCCGAGTTTCCTCTATGCCAGTTTTGCAATATTCAGTGCCTTCAGCAGCTTTTACTTGGACTGAAGAATTTAAAGGGCCACCCTCAACTTGAAATCTAGTCAATTTCAGAAAGTGATTTAGAAGTCTTTTCAGGTGCTGTTTTTGTGGTTGTACAATCACATTTTCCCAACTATAAAAATGTTTCTCTACCCCCTTTCTATCCAAAAGATTCCTCTCTCCAAAAGAGCCACACCAAAACAAAACAAAAAAACCCCAAACCAACACCATAGAGGGAAATAACTTAGGCCCTAGTCTGTAAGTGTTTGCAGCATCTGCAATGAAAACAAACCATATGCAAAGTGCTGAAGACAAACTGAAAATAGAGATGTATTACCTCACCACCACCTCTGATTTTCAGGTATAGCCTTCAATAATCACAGAAGGCAAACAGAAGTAAAACTGAAGGTGTCCCCTTGAATCCAGATAAGAGGAGAAAATATTTTATGGGGAAGTGAAATCTACTTCAAAGATGGTTTCTAGGAATTTGTTTTAAATTTTGAAAAAGTATCCACAAGTCAATGAGCAGACACTCTGCCTTTTGACTCCTCTACCCCCCCCCAAGCCCACCATCCTCCTGTTCACATTAAAAGAGCAGATTACAATGCTATTGGCAAAAATCACAAAGGAGCTGATGTGGTGTGGTTAATTTACCAAGGGAAATGAACCAAATAAAACTGGAACAGCAGTTCAGCCAGTATTGTTTGGATTTTATTCACAAATTAGAACTCCTTTCCTTGGAATAAATTTAGGGTCCAGACCAGGGGCAATAATATCTCACTATGCACCCAAGCTCAAGAATCACTTTAATGGGAATTATATGCAGACATGATAAAGGACAGAATATTCTTGGTGAGGCATCAGAAGAGCCTACTTTTACTGGCTTTAACAAAAATACTGATTACTGTCCACTAGATGTCTCCATGAGTTTATGAGAACTACTAGAAGCCATTGTTACTAGAAGCCATTGTTATCCACTTACTGTTAAGAATGTGTCCTGCTTCAACTGATAAATTCAGAAAACACAGTGAAGGCTGAAAAAAATTATTTTTTTTTTACTTCCATTTTTGGAGGAACTTCAAAATGGTACGTAATAGCCAAAATGTAAATGAACGTCATCAGTCTTTCAATGAACATTGAAGATTAAGAAAATGTGTAAAAGGAAAAATCATACCAACAGGACGTAAAACCATCCGAGATTTTTGTTGTGCTGAACATAAAGTAGCTTTCATTTTTTTAAAACAAAGTTGTAGGTAAAAATTAGACAAATATGTGATACAATTCTTTAGCATCTACATGTATACTAGGGTTGCAAAATTAGGTTCTCCTGGAAGCAAGATATTGGACATGATTGTGTGGGAGGCAGCAGACGGAGTTTTAATATTACACTGGCAAAAATCAAAATTCTTCAGCCAAAAACAAATAAGTCAAACAATTTTTTTTCAGCTGAAAAGTTTCTGGTTTCCTAAGAAATCAAAATATTGAAAAATGAAATAGTTTCTAGCAATGCAGATGCTTTCTATGAAAACTTTCAGGTTTCAGAAAACCTGATTTTTCCATTAAAATAGTTTCAATGGAAAATTTTTGATTAGTTCTACTCATATCATACTCGTAGTACAAGCCACTATCTTCCAATCCCACTGAGACATACCAAAAGAAACTACAACACTTGCTTAAGAAAGAGTCTGAAGAAGCACAAGAACAAATCTAAACGGACATATCCCTAGAGCCCCAACCAGGGGTATTCTATCTACTACCCAAGATCCACAAAACTGAGAATCCTGGATGTCCCATCATCTCAGGCATTGGCACTTTCACAGCAGGATTATCAGATTATGTGGACTCACCTCAGGCCCTACACCACCAGTACTCCTAGCTATCTTCATGATACCACTGACTTCTTGAGAAAACTACAAACCAACACTGATCTCCCAGAAGACACCATCCTAGCATCTATGGATGTAGAAGCTCTCTACACCAACATTCCACACAAAGATGGACTACAAGCCTTCAGGAACAGTTTCCCTGATGATGACATGGCACACCTGGTAGCCAAACTGTGACTTTGTCCTGACCCACAACTACTTCAGATTTGGAGTCAATCTATACCTGCAAGCCAGTGGCACGGCTATGAGTACCCACATGGCCCCTTAGTATGCCAACATTTTTAAGACTGACCTAGAATATCACTTCCTCAAATCTCATTCCCAAGTACCTCTCCTCTACCTACACTACCTTGATGGCATTTTCATCATCTGAACCCACAGGAAAGAGTCCCTTGAAGAATTCCACTGGGATTTCAAGAATTTCTACCCCACCATCAACCTTCACCTGGACCAGCCCACACAAGAAATCCACTTCCTGGACACTACAATACAAATAAGGGATGGTGGCATTAACACTACCCTATACTGAAAACCAACTGACTGCAATACATACCTATATGCCTCCAGCTTCCACCTTGGGCACATTACACAATCCATTGTCCATTGTCTACAGTCAAACCCTCAGATACAACTGCATTTGTGCCAATTCCTCAGACAAACACCTACAGGATCTCTACCAAACATTCTTGAAACTACAGTACCCATCTGGGGAAGTGAGAAAACAGATTGCCAGACCCAGAAGTCACCTACTACAGGACAGACCCAGCAAAGAAAACAGAACACCACTGACCGTCACCTACAGCCCAAGCTAAAATCTCTCCAACACATCATCAAGGATCTATAGCGTATCCTGGAAGATAGCCTTGGGAGGCAGGCCAGTCCTTGCTCACAGACAGTCCCCCACCCTGAAGGAAATACTCATCAGCAACTGGACATCAAACAAGAACACTAACCCAGGAAACTATTCCTTCAACAAACCTTGTTGCCAACTTTGCTTGCATATCGACTCTAGTGACACCATCACAGGTCCTAACCACATCAACAACACCATCAGAAGCTCCTTCACCTGCACATCTTTTAATGTGATATGTGCCAGCAATGCCCCTCTGCCACATACATTAGCCAAACTGGACTGTCCCTACACAAAAAAATAAATGGATGCAAATCAGACATAAAAAATGGTAACATCCATGAACCAGTAGGAGAACACTTCAGTCTCCCTGTACACTCAGTAGCAGACTTGAAAGTTTCCATACTTCAACAAAAAAAGCTTCAAAAACAGACTTCAGCGGTAAACTGCAGAGCTGGAACTCATATGCAAACTTGACACAACCAGATTGGGTCTGAATCAGGAATCGTTATCTCATTACAAACAGTAATTGTCCCTCCTCACACATTCTCACCTTCTAATCAACTGTTGTGAATGGGTCTCATCTACCCTAACTGAACTGACTTCATTAGCTTTTGCCCTCCTCATTGTAATGTTCCTCAACAATCCTTGCAAGTGTGTATACACCTCCTAACTGTAGTTTCCACTTGATGCATCTGACAAAGTAGGTTACAACCCATGAAAGCTTATGCCCGAAGAAATGTGTTAGTCTTTAAGGTGCCACAGGACTCTTGTTGTTTTTGCTGTACACAGACTAAGACGGCTCGTATTACATAATTAGGTGACATTTATTTACAAGTGTGGGCTACAATTATGCAAACAATCACTTAATAGTATTTCACTGGAAGAACTTGAGTTACAAAAGAGGAAATTAAAAATGAATTTAATGGGCAGTGGCATCACTGGGCACATGGGACACAAGCCTTGATTCCCAGCACCAGAAGCCTGAGTGCTGCTGGGGACCCAGGGCTGGGCCGCTGCCACCGGAGTATCCGGTGCTGGGCCTGGGCTGCCAGCAGCAGGATTCGGTGTCAGCCCAGACCCCAGCTGGGGATCCTGGGCTGGGCTCCCAGCAACAGGAGCCTGATCCAGGCCCCGGCTGGGGATCCGGGCTGGATCAGGCCTCAGGGCCGGATCAGGCCCAGGGGCAGGGCTGGCACGGAATGGGGCAGGGCTTGGGCCCTGAACCTTTTTTGGGGGCAGTGTTGCCCCTGTTAATGGGTATCTTTTTGCTGAACATAGTCACAACAAAAGGTAATATTTTCTTTTGACTGAACCACTTGGAATGCAGATAAAGGTGAGAAGTTTTAGAAATTTGGAGATGAACTTCCATATTTTCTAAAGGCAAAAAGGAGAGGAGGAAACCCTGATCCCAGGTAGCTGGGGTTTCACCCAGCATACCTGAATCTCTGTTTTCTTGCACCTTATCTGGTCACTTACATCTGCACCAAGTAGGAGTAAAATCCTGGTGTTCTGTTTGGGAAGCATTTTATACATACTGTCCCTCACTTTGCACAGGTATAAATGACTACAGTGGATTATCAGGCTTTGTATGTTAATATAAAAAAGAAATTGAGCGCATTAGGGGCCTGATGATGGTAGCTTTCCCACTCACTTTGAGCATTATATCAGGTCTGACAAAAGCAGACTCCAGGAGACCTTGATCAGACTAAGTAAACCAAAAAAGATGCACAGGAACTGGCAGGAAGACACCCTTCACTTTGAGGGGGCTGCTAAAGAAGTTGCTCGAGGCCACTGAGGTAGAAAACTACTAGATTCACCACCCATCTCTCATAAGAAACTAATTTAAACCATGAGAAAACAAAAAAGAAACAATGGGCCAAATTCTGATACCCTTCATCATGAAGTACTTCATTTCACAGCATGGATGTGGTGTCAATGGAAATTACACCAGCTGCAAAACAGACCAGTGGAACTACTCATAAAGGGAGGTACTACTTACTATGTGTGCGCAACAGTGTCAAAATGTGGTGGGGCACTACCTGATAAACCCAGCAGTTTCTAAAGTATACAGAGGCTTGTTTTTTCATATTTGCACAATTGGGGGCGGGGAGTGAGAGGGGGGTGGAATAGAGGCATATATGATCCAAAAAGAGGAAGTGGCTTTGACTTGTTTTCTTAAACCTTGGAGCTAGAAAAATGGCCCATATGCCTGAATAAAACAGAGTAGAGATCAGAAAGGCAGTTTGCACAAAAAGACTGGGTTTAAAAGTTAAATATGAAGATCTGACTTGCAGGTATTTTTGTAGTTTTACCAAATAAATAGCATTTCTAATCATTACTTATCTGCTTTTAAGTTGTAATAAGGCTAGTGGTGTGGTTCATAGAACAATCATATCTCCATAAACTAGACATACAAACATCAATCTATGTGATGGTTTTGGTAACTACAGGAATTCAATAGCTGGCAGTAGTAGTATTTGTTAACATTTTAAAGAAGATAAATTAGAAATAGGAATGCCATTTATTCATTAAAATATGTATGCTTACATAAACCTGGCCTACTGAGATTGAGAAAAGTTGTGTGCAGCGTAATTGCACAATCCAATCCTTTGTTCTTGTGCAGGATGGCAAAGAAGGCAATGAAAAGTGTGTCACACCTGGGGGTAATGAAATAATCAAAAAATAAATGCTGCAAACATACAGTTTGGTTCTAAAAGGGGTGACAGGTCAGAAATATAGCTGATGTAAATGCAACTTCTGGAGTTCTTGTTTCACTTTAGGCATGAAGGTGGTCTGACTTTCTCCTTATCGCTTCACAAGAAGCAAGGCTTGCTGAAGGCAAGGTCTTTCAGAAAAAGCTTCTGCCTCATTACAAAGAAATTCTGATCTTCTTGATGGTTCTCAAATTCTGCCAGAAATGAATATTAATAATATTGTTTCCATCTTTAAAGATTGTCTAACTGTAAGCCAGGAGACCCGTCTTCCACGGCTAGGTGCCTGGCCTCTCTCCTTGTCCTTCTGCCCCTACAAGCCAGGCAGTCGAGCAAGCGCGGTGGCCTCAAGCTCCTCGGGCTGGGCAGGCAGGAGAAACCAACCGTCGCTGGCCCCTCGGGCAGGGCAGGCAGGAGAAACAAACCGGCTCCTAGGTCTCCACGGCAGGACGGAGAGACTCGCGGCCAGCCAAGGCTTCTGGGGGGTTATCAGAAGGGGGGAGGCAGGGGGATGCAGGCCCACCCGACTCCACTGCATCCCAGCCCAGGTCCCTATCCGTGGCAGAGGGGTCTACCATGGGCCCGGTGGGATCCCCACCACGGCACACTGACTCAGGCTCAGGCATCACCAAGTCATGACAGGACTCCAGGTCCCCTGGGCCACTTCCTGCCCCCGCTCCTGCTGGTACCTGCTCTGGGCTCCCGTCGTCATCCTCCTCAGGGTAGTCGCCCAGTGGGAGCTCATAAAGCCCTTCAGCGTCGTCGGCTAAAGGGTAACTCCTCCAGGTAACAGCTGGCCTCCGGGGGAGAAGGAAGCCCCATGCTCCCTCCTAGCCGAGACCCTGCGGTCCTGACGAGGAGGGAGAGCTGGAGACCCGCACTCCAGCTTCCAGCTGCTGAGCAGCTGGAGCATAGGTTGGGACCCACGCTCCAGCTGCTCAGCAGCGGGCAGCTGGAGTGGGGATTCTGGCAAGAAGGGACGGCGGGGCTTCCTTCTAACCGGGACCTGTCCTGGCAAGAAGAAAGCCCCGCAGTCCCTTCTCCCCAGGACCTGCGCTCCAGCTGCTGAGCGTGGGACTGAGCAGCTGGAGTGCGGAACTCCGGCTCTTCCTCCTGGCCCGGACCACTTGGGTCCGGGGAAGTTGTCCCCGGGACCTGAGTGGTCCAGGCTAGGAGGGTTTCCTTCTGCCTGGGACATGGGAAGTCCCGAGCAGAAGGGAGCCGAGTGGTCCGGGGCAGAAGGGAGCTCCTCACTCTCTTCTCCCCCGGACCGCTCAGGGGCTTGCTGCCCCGAGGAGAGCCAGCCCCATGCGGGGCTGGATCTCCTTGGACCAAACAAGTCGATTTAGAGAGTCCAGTGTGGACTTTCTAAGTTGACTTAATAAAGTCGACTTTTTTAAGTTGACCTTAATTCCCCAGTGTAGACATAGCCATTGTGCTGCCTACAGTTCCTTTAATAGTTTCACTGAGGACTCGGTCAACTGATATTTTTTGCTGTTTCTCAAAGTTTACATCAGCTGAGCAGAACTGCTACATCCACCACCAGACCACAAATATTTTCATAGGAAAGTCAATACTCTATTGTTTCTGTTTTGGAATACCAGGTGGACAAGAAACTTCAACCAGAACAACAGGGTGGCACATAATATAATAATCTTTTCCTCTTTATTGATATTTTAAAACAGCAAGCAAATACCTGGCTCTTCGAGGAGTGAGAGCAGGTTGCTTCTGTTTTGCTCAATCATATTAAAGTATTTGCAGAAAAAGTAATTTATTGTAGCTAATTAAATAACCAGAACTAACACCGGTACGAGCCTAACATTATTAACCAATCATAGAATTAACCAGTTCTATCATTCACCATTACATATTGTACAATTTATCATTTACAGATATATTGTATTAACAAGTTAAAGGGGCTTTCAAATGGACAATATTCAACAGTAAATTCAATTTCACAAGTGATTACTGAAAAGAATTCAGAGTGCAAAAAGGTTTTTTGAGTGGTAGAGAAAGAAGACTGACTTTTGGTAGAACAGTACAGCAGCAGGCAGGACTTGTTTATCAGTTTCTTCAAGTTCCAATTTAACTGATTAATTCCTTATATCTCATAATCCAAACATATGAGCCATGGTCCATAAAACTGTGATTATTTCCTTAATGAATTTGTTGAGTATACAAATTTTAGGTAGTTAATGAGGTCTTTTTTTCCAGGCTTCAACACAGAGAGGTGAACTGGAGACCCAGAGAATAAGTAGAACAATTTTAATCAACACCTTTGCTCCATATATAGGTGTCTCACATTACTAATGCCAAGCAGGCAGAGTGATGCTGTGAATTATTATTGAGTTCCTGTAATCCCAAAACAGATTTATTGTATTTGGGCCTGATTAATAATGGGACAATTCTACCTGCAATAAATGAATGTGATGTTAGGAAGCAGAACGTTTTGGGTGACAGAAGAAGGGAATAGAATGCTGGAATAAAAGGAATGGAATATAGAAACCAGAAGGTTCCATAGCAGCTAGCAGTTGATAACTAGTTGCACTTGGCTGGTAAGAGTGTCTCTCAAGAGTGTCTCTGTAGGAAAAAGGCTAAATGTAGATTACATAGTAAGATGGAACTACTTCTAGCATTAGCATTCAGTGATGGGAATACTTATTTTCATTTTTTCCCATTAGAAAGTTGTGACTTATTTATTGGATTAAAGTGTTTTATGTGCTATGGTTAGGTTAGACTTCTTTGGAAACATCCAGATATCCATTTGAGCAATGGCTGAGTCTTTAGCAATCCTGTTCTGTCGTTGTCTCATTGGAAGACATAACTGGATCTTCCCCTTCATTAATGTTTATGTGTGTCGAATGTGACTTCCTAAAGCGCTGTGGTGACTGAGTGAGCTAATATACCTTTTAAGGTCTAAAACATTCTAGATGCAGGGTTCAAAAGAACATTGGCAGATGAAAAAGATTGCAGTTGGTCTTCGTTGAGCCTAAGAACAGAGTAGATTGCTTGTAGTTTGTAAAGAAGGGACTTTCTCTCTGGATTCATTTTCTTGTTGCTTTATTATTTCCTCGCTGTTGTTCTTACCCAGTGCAAATCACTGTAATTAGCCAAAGGTATGATGGTGTATGTAACTTTGGGGATAAGCTAGTCCTGAGCCCCTCACAGCCATGAATACTTTCATCCTCACAATGCGATTGTGAGGTAGGGAAGTACCATTATCCTTATTTAACGGATGGGGAACTGAGACAAAAAAGCCACACACAAGTTTGTGGTAGGGCAGGGCCATGAACTCTTCTCTCCCAAGTTTTATGCTGATGCTTTAATCACTAGCCAGTCTCTCTCTCATTAGTGTTTGTACCATAGGAGCACCTAGAGGTTTTAACTGAGCTCAGAGCCCCATTGTATTAGGTTTTGTACATGCCCATAGCAAGACAGTGCCCCTGATCCCACAACTTGCAATAGAAGGCCTTCCCCAACATCGCACAGAAAGTCTGTAGCAAAGCCAAGAATTGAACCCACACCTCTTTAGCTCCACTCCAGTGTCTCCACTGCAAACCATCCTTCTGTACTCCAACTCTTGAAAAAAGTTGTGGAATTTATAAACCAACTCAACTGTAATATTTTAAAAGACTGACATTTTGGGGGTCTGACTTCACTGGAGCTTCTTGCAAGAAGAGGGGTGTCAATGTTCAGATGCAGAACTCTGCAGGTATGCAACCAGGACATATTGGTAATGGTGTAACAATAGTTTTAATCACATTGCTAGTGCCCTGACAAATATAAATACTATTCAGCACTCCTTCTTAAGGCAAAACTCCCATGCAACAGATACTTTTCCTGAATAAGGAGTGCTGAATGGGACCCTAAACTGTAATGACGGGAAGAATTCTTTTTCGGGCATTAAGTTCACGAAAACGTGCCTGTGTTTAGTGTTCATCGCAGAGGCTTACCACATGAAAGAATCCTATTAAATCAGACCTTATTTATTGTAGTTAATGATGGCATGAAGGTCAGACAGAATACCAATGTCAAGAGACAACCCAACATTTTTGTCAGAAAATATTGCTGCATAGCCAGGACCTCCTTGGTGCAGGCTGTTGGTGTGTAGTGGCAATCAGCATGGTAAAACTGCTCCTTTGGAACAGTCAGATCATTATTATGTTTCTGTTGCAGTTGGAAGGAAATCATTCTTTGGATGTGGATTGCTGTTAGTTAAATCTGGTTAGCTTGAAATAAAGCATATTTTTGCAGATTAATAGCCAAAGCATTCGTCTGAGAACCAGAATACAGAATTAATGGAAAATCAACACCGTATCCATGTAAATGCATATTCATAATTTTATGTGAATTAGTGCTTCATCTGTTTAATCACTGAATAATAATAAAACCCCAAACATACAAAAATACAATTTTTGTTGTTACTGAGTGGTTGAGATGGAGAGGGTAAAGCAATGTGGTTGTGGATTAGATTGTAAAATCCTTGGAGCAGGAACAACATATTGTTATTGGTTCATCTATGACACTATATGAAAATAATTTACCTGTGCAAAGCTTTGTAGCCAGAATCTGAGGCTATATCTACACTGGCAAGTTAGTTCGAATTAAGGAGGCTTAATTCGAACTAACTAAAGCCATGGCTACACTAGACTTTAGTTAGTTCAAATTAAGGGCTTCCTTAATTCGAACTAATAAGTTCAAATAGGGTATTCGAACGAAGGGGTTAATTCGAACTAACTAGTTCAAATTAACCAATGTGGCCATGTTAATTCGAACTAATTTCTTATTTCGAATTAACTGGCCATTGAAATGAATGGCGACCACTAATTCGAACTAATCAAGTGCTTGCTTAGTTCGAACTAACGTTCCAGTGTGGCCATGCTAGTTCGAATTAAGCTAATTTGAACTAACTAAAATTAGTTCGAACTAACTAATTCGAACTAATTTTAGCAAGTGTAGACATAGCCTTATAGAGGAAGGCTGCAGAAAAGGATCCTGTCAGGATCCTCCTGCAGGGTTGTTTTATAGGATGAGACATTTTCAGCCCTACTGAGATTCAAGGAAAGGGAAGGTGTGGTCCTGAGTTGAACCAAATCAAACATGAGAACTGATTCAGAATTAGCAGACAGGCATAGTCTTGAGCTGGTTTAAGCTAACTGGACATATTAGTCCCTATTGTATCCAATTCTTTCACATATATAATCCCCAAGCAGACAAGATGAAATGAGACAACAGTCATTTAACACCTAATCTTGGTGATGATATTTTCTGATTGTAAGTGGAATGCAGCTGCTTTGCTTCACTTCCCTCCCCTCCTGCACTGTGGATGAGCAAAATCTCATGTTTTACCACAATGAGCTTGGAGAGTAGCATTGATTAGAGAACCAATGAGGCATAAGATGTTCTCTGCACTATGGAGCCTACAGAAGCATTGCCAACTGGTGATTACAATGCATCCAAGTGTCATTGCTGTGAAGTGCAAAGACATTCAAAATAACACTAATAAGGGATGAGGTGCATTGCACAATACATCGCTCTAGTCAATGGGACATCGATATGTATTGTCAAATTTCTTGGTAAATTGTGGAGAAGGGTTATGACTGGGACCAGGCTACAGTGTCAAACTATTGATCTGGTGCAGAGCGAAAGACGTGTCACTTCTATAAGGAGCTGGAAGTCATCAGTGACCCATGGATACCGCTGCTGGTCTGGATATGGTGGATAACGATCTCAACCCTGACGAAGAAGTCGTGAACAAGGAGGCCGAGTTGGAAGATGATATGAAGCAGGGACTGAGTCATTTGGTAATGTGGGGAGCCAGGATCTCTTCTCAACCCTGGAGGGTTGGAGCCAGTCCCAGCCTTCCAGCTCTGCCGTGCAGGATGCAGGAGATGGGAGTTCAGGTAAGTGATGTTTTTGAGCTCATGCTGATCAAATCAAATGAGATATAGCTGTCTTTGCTTTGCTGCATTATACGGCTTGTTGAAGGGATAGTAATCCACAAGAGTAGCTGAGTTTGCATGTGCTTCCCTGTGGAGCAGCTAGGCAGTACGACAGAAAAGTGTGCTAATGTACACCACGATTTCACAGGAATCCTCCAGAGAGATCTTTAGGAATCTTTCCTGGAGGTACTTGCCAATTTTCTGCCAGAAATTCCTTGGCAGAGTTGCTTTTTCTTCTCCCATTGTTGGAAACTTTCCTATGCCAATCATCAGTCACTTCTGCAGGGATGGAAGTGGCACACAGGTGAGCAGTATAGGGATCCAGTTTGAAGCTACTCATATGGAGGAGATGCAGCCTAGTATCCCTGCTTACTCAGAAGTGAGATGCTGACTTCTATGGCCCCTGTCTGTGGAAAATGGTGGCGCAAATTGAAATTTTGTTCCTATCTCCCTGGATCAATACCATAAACAACTACCCAGAATCTTTTCCTCAGCTTGAGTGCCCCCTCCTCCAAGGACAATTCACTATGTCCTGGGCAAGTGTCAAGCTCTGTGCTTACCAGGGGACAGAGAGGAAGAGGTGTATTTCACAGAAAAGAATCCATGCTATTAGTGTGCTGACAATCATGCTTTTATTCACTGTTTATTGTACTTCTACAGATGTGCATTTGAAGGGAAATCCCTTCCACACCTGCCGAGTGGTCATGCCTGATGAGAAAATGACCACTGAGAAGCAAACAGGAGATGTTCTAAGAACTCTTCCAGTCATCTGAGGGGAAATATAAAAGAAAAAAGGGCATGGGGGGCATAGTGTGACCAAAAATAAAAGAATTGATAGGCAAGAGTGAGTGACAGCAGGTCACAAGAGCATGATAAAAGCTCTGGAGGAGCAAATGGAGCTACTAAAGTCAGTCAGAGGACTTTAAATGATAGCTCTGCTCCTCAGGCACAATTGAGATATACACCACAAGGGGAAAACTGACCAGAATAGGAGACAGAGCTTTCTTGAACACTGGTCCATGACTGTGGAACAAACTCCCACAGGAACTAAGAACCATCTCAAACCTCACCACCTTCCACTACACAGAATGCTGCTTTGGCCTGCCTTCACTAACATAAATGGATAGCAATACATAAGTATAATTTAAAACCAAAACACTACACTTCACACAAAATTTCTCCCCTGGGGATAGGACGTGTGAGAGAATGAACCAGTAGAGCCAAATACTACCTATGTTGTACTAATCAAAGGCACACAAATATTGTGATGATGAGGATGGTATAAAAATCTGAACAGAATAGATCTAGGATGGGGCTGACAGCAAAGGCATTCTCAATGAAGTTCTTTCATTCTTAAGCTTTCTTTTCTCCTGGGTTTAACAGAGGCTCAGTTTGTTAACCTGCAGGATAGACTACAACCTCTATTTATTCTTCCAGGTTACCAAGCAAGTATTGGTTGAGAAGAATGAAAGTGAGTGGAAATTGCTGCCCCTGCAGGTTGAGGAAAAAATTCTACTTATCAGTTTATTATGTGAGTGTTGTGGTTGGTTTTTGTACCTGTTTTATAAATAATACCAATAATTAGGAAAAATAACACATAGCAATATCTCTGAACATATTATATGTAGGTAACTGCTCTGCACTACTGGATGCCTGTCGCTTTCTGAGAGAATTTTAAGGTGCTAATTTTGACTTATAAAGCCCTAAATGGTTTGTGACCAGCCTATTTTAGAAACTTTCTTTCCTGTGATTCTGACCGGAATTGGGTTTTGTTCCTTTAAGGGCTTGGGGACAGCTGCTGGTTTTATTTTTGTTTGTATTAGTATGAATACATTTGGGTGGCCTAGATTGATACATCTTAAAATCTAGTATATAAATATTAAACAAACATAGATACTAGGTGAGGGTGGCTTGGTAAGAAAGGAAAGATGGCCTAGTGGTTAGGATGCTAGACTAGAATTGGTGATATCTCAGTTCAAGTTCCTGTTCTAAAATAGATTTCTGTTGTGACCTTGGCCACATCACTTAGATTCTCTGTGCCTTGGTTCCCCACTATTTATATAAAAATAAAATAGTACTACCATGTTTCACAGGAGTGTTTTGAAGATAAATTCAAATATTCTCATATACAATGGTAATGGGGACCATATAAATACCCTACTTAAGTAGTAGGAGTTCACATAACATTCTTATATAGTTTAAATTCAAATTGGTTTACTTTCCTTAAGGTTTACTCAAAGTGAAACTCAATAAAAAATCACTCCACAGTGAATTCCACGTGTCTTGGGAATAGAACAATTAAGTTTTCCCAGGTTCACTTAAACCTGTGTCTGGATTCTCTCAAAAAGGCCCAAGCCTTGAGAGAAATCTGGGACTGAATTCCAAGCTCACTACAAAAACCGACATAGGCAAGATTCCTGTAGATTCAGGTTTCGTAATCCAAGTTTCACACAATTATATATCTCTCTCTCAGCCTGCTGTGCACGCTCACAGGTCTGGAATATGCCATAATTGTGAGTTTAAAACAGCCAGCCTGGTAAGTGATGTAAACACATTCACGTGTAGAGAGATGTCAAACTGCAGGCTTAATTTATACATCTATCAAGGTATTTTATACTGGCTGTGCCACTGATGTCCAAGTATCTGTCCCTTGATGGTGAATCCACTCATGGTGTTTTGCATCTGGGAGTGTACATCTCCTTTTGAGTAGATAGACATGTGGAAGTTCTGCATGAACCAACATGCTAAGAATAGCAGCATAGCTGGGATAATGTTGGCAGCAGCTTTGGCTAGCCACCCAAATAAGTACTCGGGGGGTTAGGCGAATTTGTATTGAGGTGGCTAGCCTGAACTGTCATCTGTGCTATACCCTCACCAATACTGCTATTTTTAGAGTGGTAACTTGAACAGACAGACTTGGCCTGTGTCTGTCTACTCAAGCTGGAAAGCACCCTCCCAGCTGCAGTGTGGATGTACCCTGTGTTAGCATGGTTAGTTGGCTCACCGGAAGTGGCCTGAATTCTGACAATGAAGGTGAGGGGAAAAAAAAGGGAAAGGCAGAAGGTAGAACAAAGGATGGTCTATGGAGAAAGAAGAGGGGAATAGTAGTGTGAGAACGCTCTTTCTTATAGTTAGTGAAAATGTTTTCTATATTCTCACTGTCTGTCTGTCAGATGCTTAACTATCCCATGTTTTTTTTTTCTACAGTTATTTTCATAGGGGTTGTGTAAATTGACCTGTAGGATCCTTTTTTAAGATACTCTATGGATGGACTATCCTTTCATTTTGACAGCTTATTTGAGACACAAAAAAACAGTTATCCTCCCTCTCCGGTTAAACAAGGGAACATTTCATGTGAAAACCTGAATGTGGATTCTGTGTGGTTAGTTTACATCTGATTTTGTCTCTTGCAATCTGACCTTCTGAAAATTCCAGTGATTTTTCTTACAGCTCTCCATATATCATATATTTGGACAAATATGAAACATTGGTCCCTTGAGCGTCTGTGTCTGGAACACAACACCACATGTACTGCAAGGGTGTACAGTTATAGAGATGTTAAACCACAGGAAGCATGTCTTAAGATCTTGCAATGTAATAGAAATGAGTTCAGTTTGGACAAGAGAATGCTGATACTCTTTCTTAATGCAGGGAGCTTATGGTGGTAGAAAGCAGATGCAGACTCCCTTCTGTGGTGGGTGCACAAGGGGCTAATACAGCCAAAAAATGAGATATTACTGGCTAAGGAGGGGTCTGACCAGGTATGCAACAGCTGAGTTCAATGGGACCGTTGAATGAAGGGACTGCAAGACTACGGCTGTATTTAAGAAAGCTGCTAACAGAGACATCTGGTTGGAAACACATTCCATGTAATGCAATGGTTAAAATTTGTCATTCAAGCCTTTAAAAAAAAAAATGAAAAATGGCCTTTTTACAAAACTGAAAATATTCATGGAAAATATATCAATTTTTAAATTTTTGATATAAAGGAAAACTAAAACACAGTTTTGCAAAAGTTAGTTTTATTTATTTTTTTTATATTTTAGATCCCTTCCCTCCTTTTTCCTTTTTTTCCTATATTCTCCTTTTTCTGGGCAAAATGGAAAAAAAGGAAAAAGACAGGGAAAAGGAAAGAAAGAAAAAGCAAAGATGGAGAACACAGGAAAAAAAAATGAAATATTTGGCAGGGATTAAATTAAAATGAGAATGTATTTTTGATGAAAAATAAAGAGGAATTATTTTTTTAATTTTCTTTTTGACAAACATACGTATCTTTTTCCAAGTGGCTCTAATATTTAATAAACATTTAAATCTATTTTATTGGAACACCTCCAAGATTTTGTACGAGGTAACAGAGACAGCTGGAAACAGGAGTGTTTCCTTTATTTATATATATAATATGCGCCCAGTTAACACAGAATGAAATTCCAGTGCAATTTCAAACAGCTTAATACGAGTGGCTACAATTTTTTTAATGCATAACTTTTTTCACAATTTTGCAAACTGTACATTTATACAAATAAATATAATAAGTATACAATTACTACATAATTAAAAGGTGTACATAAATAAATATATCACTTAATTTACCTATGTTGCCCTTTTTCTAAATGGTATTTGATGTTAGGGCTCTGCAGATTAGCTACTCAGTGGAGGAAAAATCAGTGAAGCCGTGTAAGTGTATTTTTTAACACAACTTATTTATCTTAAACTGTATTTAGTCCTTGAACAGAGGTGATCTCAAAGAGCATGAAGGCAATCTCTTTCCAAAATCTTAGCCAAAGCACTAATACCAGTTTCCCAGAGAGCAACTTTGCTCAAAAAATTGACTCTACTTAGAAATATTAAGGAAGACAGCAAATTCCCTTGCAAATTCCCACAGCTTCCTCATTCTATAAAAGAACACTGAAAACTAGCAGTAGTATAGCTTTTCTTCCAGGCAGGTACACAGGTGAGAAAAAACTTAAAAATCATGTGTAAAAGCATCACCTGCTGATTCCAACCATAACAATATAAATTGTAGAAACAAATATAATTCCACTTCTTTTATTATAAGTGTCCGGTTTATTTGGTGTTTCTCTGTCCATGGAACTATCCTGTTTTAACCAATTTCACTGTAAATTAGGAAAAAAGTTTGTTAAAAGGTAATGTTCCTTTTTCTGGTAAGAAACGTCCCTTTTGTGAATGTTTTAGAACGGGAAATTCTTGTGTGGTTTTTTGTTTCGTTTTGTTTTTAGGGATTGCACTTTAAACATTTTAAGAGTAAAAATTTAAAAGCTAATTCATGATTTTTGAGGTCTGACTCATAATTTTTGAATGCTTGAATTGGCAGTACTGTAATATAAGTTCAAACCTGGCGGAGGGCTCAGGATGGAAATAATAAACTAACAATAATGATGAGATCTGACTTTCTTGAAAGACCACCACACTCCAGCTTTTCACTGCAGTATCTTAAGGAAAATATAGAGGGCTGGAGCTCTCTTCTGTATATTTAGGGAATATCACTAAACCTCTGCTTTGCGTATCTCTTAGACCAAAATATGGCAAATTTTAGTAATTATATTTTTATTCTTTCATAAACTGTAAATGTAATCATTTCCAGAAGACTGGTAGTTTTAAACATATATACAGACTCAAGGATAGTACAATGTATTATTTTGTGTATGTCTGTTCTATTGCTCTTTTTTCTCCTGTTATTAAAAACATAAAATAAGAAATAAACCTGATATGTGGCTTCATTCCTCTCTGTTCCTGTAATGTTTCCAGGCTTTATGTCCCTTATATGCTTTCCACACTTCTTCTGCATTTCATCATTGTGACAACTGATTTTCATAGGAGCTGAACATACTCTGCACCATACAGAAACAGACCCTTCTGGTGTAAAGAAAGGTGCACATTGTATATCCTAATGAACATGAATTACAGACTCGTATGAAAGAGTTTTTGCATAGATTTTTGATCTTTGGGCATAACAAAGTGAGACAATCCATTACAATGAAAACATCCTCTCTGCCACTTTGAGGGTCCAAAAGTCCACATGGCTCTAATATGCCCCTGCTTGGGGAACCTGGTCTTTTTCCTGCTTCAGTATCTGTTACTGCCACCCCATGGTGACCTTTTAGGCTGCTCCTAGCCACAGTCTGGGGCTCTTCATGGAAAGTCATTTGAGCACTAGTCTACATGCTTGAGTGGAGAAGCTGTTGTGAGCTGATGCATCCCTTTGGCAAGTCCAATCTGGTGTGAGGCAACAGGGAACTTGCTTTAGCTCCACCTGGCTCTTACAGAATGGGTCCACTCTGCACTTTCTGTCTACCTACATGTCAATCATTTCTCTTCTTTTCTGGCTCTTCTCTCCCCCCCATTCCCATGACTGTAGCAATAGAGGTACTCTGAAACTGAGATGGCCGATGGTAAAGCTTTGATGAATTTTCCAGTGCCAATACTGATTTCATATCACTGCTCTTGTGCTCTTGGAAAAGCTCTCACGTGCATTGCAAGAAGCAGGAAATATGTGGCAACTTGTTTTAAAAACCACAGGCTAGATGCAATCCGATGGATCAGAACTTATTTTCCTTATTGGTATTTTAAGTTCCTTCTTTAAATATGTCATACCTGCTGTGATTAATAATATTTATCCTGATAGCTAGCATCAGATTGAATGTGCTTTCCCTACAGCAGGAGAGATTTGACTAGTTCTGAAATTTTTTCCATGATAGGTATGGGTGCTTTGCCAAGATCTTTACTTCATTCCCTTCAGTCTCATATGACTAGACTGTATAACTTCTGTCCTTGCATCAGTCAACAAGATTTCTATAGTCTCTATTTTAGGGCTTTGAGCCTGTAAGGGGGCAGATGATTCTTTCACAAACACATTAGAAGACTGTTTTACCTTTTCAGCAGTTTATTTCACTTCTTTTAGGCCCCTTTTCAAACTAATATTTCTTATGACAGGTTCCAAAGGGGTGTCAGTCTAGCTCAGCAAAACAAACAAGAAGTCTAGTGGCATTTAAAGACTAACAACTTTATTATAAATAAAAATGATTATAAATAAATTTGTTAGTCTTTAAGTGCCACTAGACTCCTTGTTTGTTTTAGTATTTCTTAATGGCCCTTTAGGTGAACACCCTTTCAGTCCTTCTTGGGCCTCACAGTTCGAAATATTTTATGTAACAGCAGTATTTATGGGGCTTTCCCCATGATGAACAATCAGTGTATACAAATTCCAAAAGGGTAGCCGTGTTAGTCTATTGTAGAAAGACAACAGAGTCCTGTGGCACTTTTAGTCTTTAAAAGTGCCACAGGACTCTGTTGTCAATCAGTGTATGGAAAATCTTACCATAACAAAAAGCTATCATTACATAAAGCATAAATAAGTTATTTAATGTCCAGGAACTTTGTGTTGGTGAGTGAATAGCTTGCATTAAACTACAGTCACTTTTAATTAACCCTAAAATGTGTATCTTGTAGACTCATAGGTTATAGCAAGTTACAATGAGCTAAAAAGGATATTGGGAATGCTTTGTGTTGTATTATTTTTTAGAAAAAGATAAACATAACAGGTAAACAATAGAGTAGCTTTTTTGAAAGCTGTCAACTTTAATATCAACCCTAGAAGTTTTTCTTTAGGTGCTCATGTGGTGTCTGGTTTTGAATCAGAATATTTTAATGAAAGGGACAAAAATGGATTTTTTGGGGAAAAACTGTTTCTATTAATTTCACAGCTGGTACTTTTGAAATGCTGTAGAACTGATACAGAGCCACTCAGCTGAAGTGAAACAGTCCTTTTGGCTTTTGAATTGATTGGCAGGGAGCACTTGTACATGCTTGTCTGGTATCTGAAGAGTCTTTAAAAGATAGAATTGTTTGATTTTTTTCACTAGACTGAATCTCCTTACCTTGATAAATAAAAGAAAATCAGATTGTTTCTTACACTATTAAAATATTGTCCATGTCTCTAGGAGAGCTACAAAGTTCATGTTACAGTCAAAGTTCTTTAGACTCTGTCATGTAGATACTGTACACTAATTAAAATTAAATTTACATAGAATCTAAGGAGGCCAGATTTTAATTAATTTATCAGCTCCTTGTCATCAGTCTCCTTAGCTAGCCAGTTCCATTTCCCCTCAGCCCCGGCTCCTTGTCCAATGGGTCTCTTCCTCCCTACAGGACTTATAGCTGCTCTGCTCTCCACCTACATTCCCCATCTCCACTGGCTTCCACTCTCAGCCTCCTTTTCTGGATGTGTCTAATCACAGTGTCTGAATCTCCTTGCCTGGAATCCTTAACCCAGTCTCCTCACCCAGACAATCCCAATTCTTCCCTCACACCCAGGATCCTCTTGTTAGATATCTCCGTTCTCCAACCCCACACCCATAACCAATCTCCTTGCCTGAGAACTGTCATCTCTCTCCTGCCCCAAGTCCTAGTTCCCCTCTCTCCTCACCTCCACCAGCAACCAGTCCAGTCCTCCCCCCTCTTCCCTTCCGTCCCAAGCTCCTTTCCCCTATATCTCTCTCATCCTGCAACTCTGGCTCTCACTCTTGTTCTCTCTGCATATGAATTAAGCAGCTTTCACCTCTTCAGTCACCAGGGCCTGATGATATGCACGCTAGAATACTCAAGAAGCTGACTCAGTAGATATCTGAGCCATTGGCTATTATCTTTGAAAAAGTAGGGAAGACTGGAGAGATCACAGAGGACAAGAGAAGAGCAAATAGAGTCCCCATCTATAAAAAGGGAAATAAGGACAACCCCAGGGAACTATAGACCAGTCAGTTTAATCTGTGTACCAGGAAAAATAATGGAGCAAATTATTAAGGAATCAATTAGCAAACATCTAGAAGAGAATAAGGTGTTAAGTGATAGCATGGATTTGTCAAGAACAAATTGTGCCAATCTAACCTGATAGCTTTCTATGACAAGGTAACAGGCCTTGTAGATGGAGGGAAAGCAGTAGATGTGGTATATCTAGACTTTAGTAAGGCTTTTGATACAGTCTCACAACACCTTCTCATTAACAAACTAAGGAAGTACAACCTAGATGGAGCTACTATAAGATGTGTGCAAAACTGGTTAGATACCCACTCCCAGGGAGTAGTTAGCAATGGTTCACAGTCATGCTGGAAGGGCATAACGAGTGGGGTACCGCAGGGATTGGTTCCTGGTCTGGTTCTGTTCAGTATTTTCATCAATGATTTAAATGATGGCATACAGGGTTGCAAGTGCTTTGGAGGATAGGATCACATTTCAAAATGCTTGGGACAAAGTGGTGAAATAGTCTGAGGTAAATAGAATGAAATTCAATAAAGACAAATGCAAACACCATTCTGGGATGTATTAACAGGAGTATTGTAAGTAAGACATGAGAAGTAATTCTTTCCACTCTACTATGCCCTGATTAGGCCTCAATTGGAGCATTGTGTCCAGTTCTGGGTGCCTCATTTCAGGAAAGATGTGGACAAATTGGAGAAAGTCCAGAGAAGAGCAACATGAATGATTAAGGGTCTGGAACACTTGACTTGTGAAGGAAGATTGAAAGAGCTGGCTTTGTTTAGTCTGGAAAAGAGGAGAGTGAGAGGAGACATAACAGTTTTCAAGTACCTAAAAGGTTGTTACAAGGATGAGGGAGGAAAAATTATTCTTCTTAACCACTGATGATAGGACAAGAAGCAATGGGCTTAAATTATGGCAAGGGAGGTTTAGGTTGGATATTAGGAAAAAATTCCTAACTGTCAGGGTGATTAACCATCGAAATAAGTTGCCTCGGTGGGTTGTGGAGTCTCCGTCATTGGAAATTTTTAAGAGCAGGTTAGACAAAAACTTGTCAGGGATGGTTTAAGATGGTACTTGGTCCTGCCATGAGTACAGGAGACTGGACTCAATGACCTCTCATGGTCCCTTCCAGTTTCTATGATTGCCTGGACCTAGTGAGATGAAAGGCAGCATTGAGTGCACAGGAGCTCTGTCCTCTTTGTTCTCATTTCCAGTGTCTATCACCAGCCCAGTCTACAGCATTCTGGAGCTGCAAATACAGAGGGTGTCCTTCTCAGCCCCAGGCGGGAGCATGACCACTGTGGACAGAATCTTGGGAATTTAGCTGCTGAAAACTGAAGCAGCTCTACTGAGCATGTGCAAACTGCAATTTTTCAAAGGCATATTACTTGGTCACTTTTGGTTGTATTTTCACAGAGAAAACAAAAAGCATATCCCTGACACAAAGGCCACCCTCCTGTCATCTTTCAAGTACTTGCTTCAAAGCTGTGGGGCACAACAGCTTCTCAGAAAGATCACCGTAAATTTTTACGATGCACTAAATAATATATATATTTTTTAGTTTTCTTTTCAGAAATGGTGGAACTATTTTCACTGAAAGTTTTCTAAATAAATTCAGGCACCTTAAAATTTCAGCCTGCATGGTTAAAGTTAAGAGCCGTATGGGAAGTACTACAAGCCACACCTATAATACACACCCAATGCTGCTGCTGCTGGTGTCTCCTATCAAGTTTGATGGATGAGCTATAGTTATTTATTGTGAGTCCTGAGATGAGACCAGAGACCAATTTCAGACATGCAGCCTTGTCCGTAAGTGCCACAGGTGAAAGCAATTGAAGATGAATGTTTGCTGCTTTTAGCTTTATGGCTGGCACATTTCTCTTTGATTGCAATAATCTGCTAGAGCTCTCAAAGTTTTTCAGTCTGAGATGGCAGAGCTGTCACCATCAGGTTTTATGGATTAAGAGCTCGTTTGAGAAGATAACTGAATTTTTAGCCAAAGGAAATCCAGTTGATCTAATCAACCTGGATTTCAAGTAAAACATTTAATACAGTTTCACATTTGAATCTATTAGTTAAACTGGAGAAGATATGAATTAATATGAGATTGAAAGGAGGATAAAAAACTGTTGAAAGGGGAGACTACAATGGGTCATACTGAAAGGTGAATTGTCAGGCTGGAGGGAGGTTATTAGTGGAGTTCTTCAGGGATCAGTCACTGGACTAATCTTATTTAACATTTTTATTATTGATGTTGGCACAAAGAATGTGCACTAATAAAATTTGCAGATGACGCTAAATTCGGAGGTATAGCCAACACATAGGAAGACCAGAATATCATACAAGAAGATTTTGATGACCTTGTAAACTGTAATAATAGAAACATGATGAAATTTAAGAATTCAAAGTGCAAGGTTATGCCTTTAGGGACTAACAGCAAGAATTTTAAATGCCAAGGTTAACACAAGAAGAAATGGATATAAACTGGCCATCAGCAAGTTTTAGACTCGAAATTAGGTGAAGGTTTCTAACCATGAGAGAAGTGAAGTGGACAGTCTTCCAAGGGGAGCAGTGGGACCAGAGAAAACCTAACTGGTTCAAGACTGAGTTTGATACATTTATGGAAGGAATGGTATGATGGGACTGCTTATAATGGCACATAGCTCACTGGTGACTGCCAGTAGCAAAAATCCTCCACAGTGGGAGATGGGGCACTAGAAAGGGAGAGCTTTGAATTACTACAGAGAATTCTTTCCCAGCTATATGCCTTGTGGGTCTTGCCCAAATGTTCCAGGTCTAATAGAATGCCATATTTGGGATTGGGAAGGAATTTTCTCCTGGGTCAGATTGGCAGAAACCCTCGAAGGCGGGGTGGGGTACCTTTCTCTGCAGCATGGGGTACAGGTTACTTGCAGGTTTAAAGGGTAAATTCTCTGATTTGAGGATTTCAGTAACTCAGCCAGCCAGTAGGGGTCTATTTCAGGAGTTGGTGGATGAGGTTCTGTGGCCTGCATTGGTCAGGTCATCAGACTAGATCAGGGGTGTCAAACATGTGGCCCGTGACCCTCTTCCATCCGGCCTGTGATGGTGCTCTGCAAGACCACACTCTCTCCCTAATGGAGAGAGAGTGTGAGTATGATCTCGCGGAGGTGCAGTCTCACATACTCAGCACTCCGCAATGCCACAAGAGTGCCCTGCTATTTCAGTTTATGGTATTTATGGTATGTACGGCCTGCTTGAAATAATTTAAGTCAAATCTGGCCTGCCATAGCAAATGAGTTTGATACCACTGGACTAGATGATCCTGATGGTCCCTTCTGACTTTAAAGTTTCTGAGTCTATGAGCTCCCATGTGTTGAGGTTAACACTGCAAGATTAGAGGTTGGTGCTAAGAGTGTTTCTGTAACATCTTCTTGGTCTGCCCCTAAAATGAGTTCCAATATGCAATTCTCTGTAGAAGATAGCCTTTAGTATTCTACTGGCAGACATACAGACCACACCATCTTACCTGCACTCTCACTATAAAAGCTTCACTGCCTGTGATGTTGCAGCACTCAAGGACCCTCAGTGTTTGGAACTAAATCTTATCATTTAATGCCCATTATCCACTTTAGACATCATAGTTCAAATTGATCCAAACATATTATGTGGTGTTGATAAGCAGTCCATGTATTGCAGCTGTAGAGGAGTGTGGTGATGACAATGGTGTGGGGAAACTTTTGTTTGAAGTCTGACACTGGACTGACTGTGTTCATTCCAGAGGTGATACTGAAGTTTTCTGAAGGCATCACTGGCTGTACCACTGCACTTTGTAATGTTGTCATCAATCACTGCATCTCATGAAACAACACTGCCTAAGTAGCAAAATTTGTCAATGTCCTTGAAAGTTACATTGTCAATAGTCATCACCTGAGTAGTTGCAGTACTTCCTGGTTGAGGCTGGACCATGTCTTCCTTAGTCTGAACATTAAGCCAAAACATTTTGATGCACATGCAAAGCAGTCAGCGAACAACTGAATATCCCTGAGGTTGTGGGAGAATAATTATCTCCATAATGTTTGTCTTTGCACACAGGTGATGCAGATTTAAGATGCCTCCATCCCTACACAGTATTGCATATGAGTGCCACAATCAATGATTCTGAACACATCTATTAGAACAGCTGCAAATATGATATAGTGTCAGAGCAAGAATAGCAATAGTGTCCTCCACTGATGACAACAAAAGTTGACGAGAAGCAGCTGTGACCAAAGACAGGAACCTGAATTTCTGCACAAAAAGATATAATGATGTTGATATATCTCTTGGGGCAACCAAACTTGTGGAAGACTGTCCATGTGCCACCTCAACTTAGAGTAAAAGGCCTTAGTAAGATACATATATGTTTTGTTTCTGCACATGACATGTCTCCTGAATTTGCCAGGACACAAAGATCATGTCTGAAGTACCATGCCCAGGACGAGAGTCACATCGGCTTTCAGACAGTATCTATTCTGCAAGTTAGCGTGACTTGAGCAAATATCTTTCTTGCAGTGACAAAGAGCAAGTGGCCACAATGGTGGTTCTCAAAAGAAGAGCAATATCCTTTTCTAAAGGTGAATAATGTTGCTATCTTACAGTTTGTCTGGCACAGTCTTCTGTGCCTAAAACCGTAAGTAGAGGCCAGTGAGCTTTCTAATCAGCTCTCCAAAGCTGAATTAAGACAAACCATACATCATATCTGCAAGACAGTTTATATAGTGAACATCTGACTGTTGATTTTCTTCTATGATTTGTCTGTGGGCATGTATCACTCAGGAAGTAGATTATTTTTTACTCCTTTTTTTTCACATGCACACGCTTTAGTTTTTATCCTGGACAAATATCTCATTAACCAGTACTGGAAGTGGACTACCGAGGTTAATTTTATTTACGTGGAAAGGAATTGAAAGACTAGAATGTAAATTGTACGTAATTAATAGCAAGGACTAGATTAAAAGGCAGCGTCATTCATTGAGTCATGCAATCATAATTTGGATGGAAAAACAAGCAATACAAAGATAAGATTTTGGAAAGTAAAGAATACTAATGAGACTATGGAAAGGTTAAATTAACATTTAAGTGTCTAAAAATATAGTGAGCCTCTCTACCCCCAAGCATTCACTTTAGAGTGACAGTCACTAACCTGTCTGCCCAAAAAAACAAGAATCATCTGTGCTGGGATGCTGATTCTTTCTTTCTTTCTTTCTTTCTTTCTTTCTTTCTTTCTTTCTTTC